>CAMRHE010001477.1:0-92476 GCA_947044405.1 Leptodactylus fallax | reverse complement strand
GACTAACTGCTCTCAGACCAAGGGTTACCGTGAAGACGGAGTCTCCCACAACCCCGCCCAGTGGCCTGTGATAGGCCAGGGCTAAACCAAGGCTAGACTTGAACACTGCAGGGGAGAAATAACAGGGAAAGCTGCAAACAGTGACACTTAACACAGAACAGAACTTACAGACATAAAACCCAGAGGCACACAAGACAAACTCATAAAAGCAGTAGCACTCTGGGATGCTGCAATAGACAGAAGGTTATGGTCAGAGAGTGGCAGAGAAGAGTTAGTAAATTTAGAAACTGTGAGGAGTCAATGGAAGACAAGATCAATGGTGTTGCCCATCCACATGTGTGATGGAAGAGGAAAGTTGTGAAAGACCAAAAGAAGTGGTAATTGAGAGATACTGTGAGGTAGCTGGGGAGACAGGGGTGTCAGTGGGGATGTTAAAGTCACCCATGATGAGGGTAGAAATTTCACTGGATAAAAAGAATGGAAGCCAAGAAGCGAAGTGATCCAGAAATTGGTAGGGTGAGCCAGGTGGACGGTAGATCACAGCTACATGTAAGGAGAGTGGGCGGAAAAGTCTGATGGCATGGACTTCAGGGGAGGAGTAATGTGAGTGAGAGTATCGGTGGGATGACCGGAAAAATGCACTGTGGTGACAGAAGTATCCCTATCCCTACACCCTTCCTGTTGTTAGGCCTAGAAGTGTGTGAGAATTGTAGGCCACCATGAGACGGAGCAGCAGGGGAGGCTGTATCAGAATGCTGGATCCAGGTTTCAGTAAGGGCGAGCAGGTTAAGAGATTTACTGGCTACTCTATGCATGTTATTGTGCATCAACATTGCATCTCCCGCAGGCTTCTACTTGGTTTGTTCCAGGCTGCAAACAGGGCTGGAAGGGCCTTGTTCCAGGTTGTATACAGGGCTTGGTCCCTGTCACTCTGCCCGATGATCTCAGCAGTCATCTTTCCCATGGCACACAATTCATCCTGCTGCTCCTTTTGGAGTTATACCGACCTGAACATCAACCCAAAGAAATCCTCTCCCACTCCTGGAACTTGGGAGGCTATGTACCTGTTTGATGTATTACACCAGTGCATTTACAACAGGATTCATAGGCACTTTACACTTTAGCATGTAAAGGTAAGCAGCCTTGTACAGACTTACCTGCTGCACAGCTTGCACACAGCACTAATATTAACTGTTGTTGCTCCTCAGTTAAGCTGAGTTTCTTTCTGTCTAAGCTCCCAAATCTTGCATCAGTGCATTTAACACAGAGGAGTCTACCAGGCAGCAGATCATCTGCCAAACAAAGTTAATTATGTAATATCCATACCTGCCTTCTGCAGCCCTTGTATACTTTGCTGAGATTAACTGTTTTTCAGTTAAGCTATACATGCTTTGTTTTGCCTTTGGCCTTAAAGAGGACCTTTCATGTCCTCATGCACATGTGGTTTTATATACTGCTAGAAAGCTGATTCAGTGCATTGTTGGCTTTCCCATTACGTGCCCCGGGGCTGGAGATATCGGTGCCGTTAGTTTCGGCATCGATCTCTGCCCACTGTCAGAAGGGCGTTCCTGACAGTCTAGCTGGGCAGTAAGGAAACCCCCTCTGACAGTACAGGGCTATGGATGAGTACTGGCAGGTGGCGGCGTTCTTTACAGCCCAGCTAGACTGTCAGGAACGCCCTTCTGACAGTGGGCAGAGATCAGTGCTGAAACTAACGACACCGACATCTCCAGCCCTGGAGCACATAATGGGAAAGCTGACAGTGCACTGAATTCAGCACACTGTCGGCTTTCTAGCGGTATATAAAACCGCATGTGCATGAGGACATGAAAGGCCCTCTTTAACTGTTATTGAGGGCATAATCTTTGTAAATGTGCAGTATGAAGTATGATCTGCTAGTGTTACACTAGGTTCACACTAGCATTGCATCTCCGTTGTTTGGGTCCAATGTCAGGTATTATAGAGAATAACCTGTGTGTTCATTCCTATAGCTTGCAGGCAATATCATCTGTGCTTTATCTGGTTACCTCTGGTCTCAGGTATTACAGAGCATGTAAGGCTAGATTCACACCTGTGCCTTGGGGATTCCGTTCCCCATTCCGCTTTAAAAATGCGGAGAGAAAAATATTGCAAGCTGGAATTTTCTCTCCATATTTTTCAAGTGAAAACCAGGCGGACCCCATTATAGTCTATTTCCCTGGGTAAGCGCTTTTTTAAGCAGATTAGGTATCCGTTCGTGGGGTCCCCAAATGGACCCCACGAACGGAAACCCGAACGCAGGTGTGAACCTAGCGTAACCTGTGCTATCATGCAGTATGTCTTATCCTCTGCTGGTGTATTATAGAGCATAATCTGTGAGTTCATATATATGTCATATATTTTACACATAATATCTGCTGTTCCCTGAGTATATCAGATGGGATTTTCAAGCTATACCTGCTATGAACAGATTATCTCTGGTCAGGTATAGAGATGAGCGAATTTTGCAAAAATTCGATTCGACTGATTCTCCGAAGTTCCCAAAACAATTCGATTTGATCCAAATTAATTTGCAGTGAATCGCATTAACCCCTTCCTGACATCCGCCCTAATAGTAAGGCGCTGCCGGGAAGGACTTCTCGCAAACCACGGTGGTAGCATGGTGCACACACAGAAATTGTATTCGCACCCTGCTTTGCGGGTGTCAGCCGTATGTAACGGTTGACACTGTCCTCTAACACCTGCGGTTGGAGCTGAGCTCCAATTGCGGGTGTTAACCCTTGAGATGCCGTGGTCAAACATGACCGCGGCATCTCAGGGGTCTTATTATATATTGGGGTCCCGATTCGCTCCCCCATGACATTTTCGGGGGGGTGCCGCTGCTCCTATTCAGCAGCCCGGGTTCTGCCACATTGCTGTCCTTCTGCATACCTGGTTGATCCTGCCTTGAATGGAGGCTGTCAGCCTATGCGTCTGCACGGGCTGACAGCCTCCTATACACTGCAATACACGTGTATTGCAACGTATACCTATTGAAGCAGCGATCAGAATATCTCTGCTTCAATCCATCCCCCAATTGAAGCAGTGATCAGATATAGCTGCTTCAATCCACCCCCCCCCCCCCCCACATTGAAGCAGCGATCAGAGTATAATAATCAGAGGCCCAGAGGAAGTGATTAAAAATAATAAACAATTATACTCACCTTAACTTCACCTCTCCTGTGAACCCGGCTGTCTGACCGTCCTCCTTGCTCCTCTCCTTCTTTCCGAATGAAGTACTGCTCCCCGGACGTCACTGCTGGGGCCTGTGATTGGGTCTCAGCGGTCATGTGGGGGCGTGATGACATCATTACGCCGGTGCATTATGCCCTCACCGACATCATTACGCCCTATCACAGGCCCCTGCAGTAAGGCTTGGGGAGGAAGAGCTCCGGAGTTACTGCTGAGCCCAGGACAGGCATTTTTTTATTTTTAAACACCACCTCATGTTGGACCGCAACATCCAAGGGGTTAAAACCCCCGATCATAAATGTGCAATTCGATACATCGAAGCGTGAGGAAATCCGGAATCAATGCGAATTGAATATTTCCTGAAATTCGGATCGAATTCCACTTCGTCAGCTTCGATTTGCTCATCTCTAGTCAGGTATTATAAAGCATGTATATGTGTTATCATGCAGTATGTTTTAGGATCTGCTGGCATTAGCCACTATGCTATCTGATTACCCATACAATCATGTATTACAGAGCATATAACTAGAGATAAGCGAATTGAAGCTGCATAAGTGGAATTCCATCCAAATTTCAGGAAATCTTCGATTCGTCTCGATTTCGTATTTCCTCATGCTTCGATGCATCGATCGCATTTTTTTATAAAATGGCTGCCACACATGTTAGGACAAAGGGGCAAGGGACTCTGGGAGCACAGTCATTTCACATCGCTCTTACTGTAGGGACAGATGTCGGCAGGAGCTAGGGAAAGACAGAAAACAAATAGAAGTTCAGGAAAAGAGGCTGAGCCTTAGAACTGTAGGGAAAGGATAGGGAGGAATTGAGAGAAGAATTTGTGGTGGTTGCCGGGTCATTTACAGCAAGAATTGGCAGCATAATTCACATTGCAGCACTCACTGCCGTTATACTGCTGCTCATTACTTATACCTGTGTCTTCAAGGGAGAACACAACAAGCCTTTTGCAGTGCAGTACAGCAAAAAACAGTGAATTATCATACACTAATATCTGCACTTATCTGTAAAAATCGCCTTTTTAAAGGCGTTTGTTATAAGGGGCTTAATCACTGTTCTCCCACAGCATAACATTACAGGCCATTTGTCAGTTCTACCGTGCCAAAGAAAACTGAATTATCATCCAATAATATCTACACTTATTTAAACGCCTTTAACGTGGGGAAAGTCATAACGACCATATTCACCATTTTGTTACCAGTATAAAGTTGCTGGCCATTTATCAATACAGTATTGTCAATAATAATTCAATAATTCTTAGCGGTTATCACTTATTTCAAGGTGTTTATTAGTGTGTAAACCCATAAGGGGGACCATATTCACCATTTTGTTACCAGTATAAAGTTGCAGGCCATTTATCAAAACAGTATTGTCAATAATAATTCAATAATTCTTAGTGGTTATCACTTATTTAAAGGTGTTTATTAGTGTGTAAACCCATAAAGAGGACCATATTCACCATTTTGTTACCAGTATAAAGTTACATTAATCAATACAGTATTGTCAATAATAATTCAATAATTCTTAGTGGTTATCACTTATTTCAAGGTGTTTATTAGTGTGTAAACCCATAAGGGGGACCATATTCGCCATTTTGTTACCAGTATAAAGTTGCAGGCCATTTATCAAAACAGTATTGTCAATAATAATTCAATAATTCTTAGTGGTTATCACTTATTTAAAGGTGTTTATTAGTTTGTAAACCCATAAGGGGGACCATATTCGCCATTTTGTTACCAGTATAAAGTTGCAGGCCATTTATCTAAACAGTATTGTCAATAATAATTCAATAATTCTTAGCAGTTATCACTTATTTAAAGGTGTTTATTAGTGTGTAAACCCATAAGGAGGACCATAATCGCCATCTTGTTACCAGTACAAAGTTGCAGGTCATTTATCAAAACAGTATTGTCAATAATAACTCAATAATTTAATAATTCTTAGCGGTTATCACTTATTTAAAGGTGTTTATTAGTGTGTAAACCCATAAGGAAGACCATATTCGCTATTTTGTTACCAGTATAAAGTTGCAGGCCATTTATCAATACAGTATTGTCAAGAATTCAATAATTCTGAGCCACAAATCTCTGCCTTTATCACGCGTTTTTTATTGGTGTTCATTAGTGGGGAAAGAAACAAGGGGCATATTTGCGTTCTCTTCAAAGTAGAAAATAACAGGCCTTTTTGCCCTTTGCAATTATGTTTTTTCATCGAACAGTATGTCAGACAGAGAAGCGAGAGGCCATGCACAGGGGAGGGCCACAGGCCTAAATGTTTCTGGCGCAGGCATAGGTCGCAGCAGAGTAAGGGGGCATGGCAGCAGTGTTCACTTACAGAGGCCTGAGCTCCCAGTGTCAGATAGCGGTCGTGTCTTGACCAGCAACCCAACGGTTGCAGACTTGTTGACTCGGTCATTCAATTCATCCCAAGTCACATCAGACACCCCCAGCCAGGCCCTGTGCCCTCACCTGTCCTCAACCTGCCTCTGTCCTTTTCTGTTCCCTCAGCTAGAGAACTACTCTATGCTGTGGGCTCTGATTGACTATACAGTGAGGAGGAGGTACTAGAGGACAGTCAGAAGCTACTTCTCAGCCAAGATTTGGAGGAGACAGATGCCACTTTCTGCGGGAGGCGGGCAAGTAGTGATGAGGAGAGTGTCATGGGAGCTGGTATTGAGGAGGACATCAGTGACCTGCAGACAGTGGTGGATGACGATATAGCCAATCATAATTGGGAGCTGGGTGACGAAGGGGCTTCATCATCATCAGGAGAAGATGCAGCTTGCGCATGAGGCAGCATGGGAGTCAGCAGGGTGGCAGCAGTGGGAGGACAGGAGCTAAACCTGATTCGCAGCAGTCTACCTGCCCGGAAAGCAGTGGTGCAGGGTTTCACGGAGGCAGTGGCGGTAGCAGTCAGTTAGTGCGGAGTGTTGGGGATAACATCAACTACTCGGCGGTGTGGCAGGTGAAAATGGCCATATGTTCAATCTGTGGGCAGAAGGTGAAGCGTGGCCAGGGTGCCAATGTTGGCACCACAGCCCTGCGTCACTGTATGTCCTCCTTACTCTGCTGCCACCTCCGCACTCTGTCACTGGGTCACTGTATGGCCTCCTAAGACTGTAGCTACCTACACATTATATCACCTTGCCACTCTGTGGCCTACTCACTCTGCTTCCACCTCCACACTGGGTGACTGTATGGCCTCCTCATGCTGCTGCCACTTCCTCACTCTGCCACTGGGTCACTGTATGTCCTCCTCATGCTGCTTCCACTGGGCCACTCTGTCACCGGGTCACTGTATGGCCTCCTAAGGTGGCTTCCACTGGGTCACTCTGATACTGGGTCACTGTATGGCCTCCTAAGGCTGCTGACACCTCCACCTCTGCCGCTGGGTCACTCTATGGCCTCCTCATGCTGCTGCCAACTTCTCATTATGTCGCCTTGTCACCAGCAACTTGGCCAGGTGACGTCGCTTCCGCCTCCAAGGTTTTCACGTCGTTGGTCCTGCAACAATGTCCGCCTCATCCTCCACTGTTTCCTCAGCCTCCACTGCAGGGATGATTCACAGTGCTCCTCCAGCATACCACATGTGCAGGGCACAGTGGTGTCACACTGTTCTACACCTCGTTTGCCTGGGTGAACAAAGTCACACAGTGGAGGAACTGCTCAGTGTCCTCAATCAAGTCGAATCCTGGATTTCTCCAAGAGAACTTAAAACTCGGAACAATGGTGACCAACGACGGGAAGAACATGGTGTCGGCGCTGTTTCAAGGAGGGCTGAGCCATGTTCAATCTGATTGTAAAGTGTTTCCTTAAGTGTTCCACCCATCTGCAAGACATCTTAAAAATGTCAAGGAAACTTTGCATGCACTTCAGCCACTCGTACACAGCCAAGCACACCCTCCTTGAGCTGCAGCGTCAGAACGGCCTCCCACAACATAGGATGATATGCGATGTTTCCACCCGTTGGAATTCAACCCTCCATATGTTGGATTGACTATATCAACAGAGAAAATCCATGAACAATTTCTTGATGATCCAAGCGGACAGAGGTACTCCCCTGTGAAACTTTAACATTAGCCAGTGGCAGCTCATGCGTGACACCTGCCATTTGCTCGTTCCCTTTGAGAAGGCCACTTTGTTAGTCAGTCACCAGGACTACGGAATGAACAACATCATTCCACTGATTCACATCCTGGAAAAGATGCTTTTCAATTTGGCTGGTCAGGGGACTGGAGATGTGGCGTCTACATCTCACGGTCACATGAACCCTGTGTGGGCTGAACTGGAGGAGAAGGAGGATGAGGATGACATTGGAGCACAAACAATATGTAGCCAAATGGGTAGAGAGCAGGAGCAGGAGCAACCAGATGAGGGAGATGAGGAGGATGAGGCAGATGACCCAGACACACTGTAGTAGTATAATGTTGTACCGTGTTAGCCATTGAAAGTAGTGGAAGAGTGAAGAAATCAGGCGATGGTATAACACCATGTCTGATGAAGGGAGCTAGTACTTCTGAAAGCTTACTATAGTATATATACTATATACTATATTAAATATACTCAGTTAGCCTCTAAAAGGTATCGCCTGATTTCCAGGCACACTGTGGCAGTATGCAGTAGAGATGGATGCAGGAAGTCCCTCGGGGTCACTTGCGCAAATGGCCCGATGCATGCTGACTTCCTTGAGGAGTGACAGCCGAATTGTCACCATTCGGCAGAGGGATGACTACTGGCTCTCCACCATGTTAGACCCTCAATACTGGGGAAAAATGGGGGGCCTTTTTTTTACACCAGCTGAGAGGGAGGAAAATTACTATAGAGACATGCTATGTAGCAAGTTGGCCGCTGCCTATCTGCGCCATCGTCCATCCTCTCGCATGTGTGACTGGGGGGTGCCTGAGCGCTCAACTTACACTGGCATGTCTGCTGTTGGAGGGGGTGGGGGAGGCAGGTGGTGGGGATCACAGAGCAGAACTTGAACCAGCTGGTGATGGCATACTTAGAGTACTCCCTGCCATCCGTCATCGAAGATCCGCTGGACTACTGGGCAGCCAAACTAGATTTGTAGCTGCAACTGGCCAAGTTTGCCCTGGAAAAGCTGTCCTGCCCGGCCAGTAGTGTGGCATCAGGGTGTTTAGTGCGGTGGGGGCCATAGTTACCCCAAGGAGAACTCGCCTGTCCACCCAAAATTTGGAGAGACTGACCTTTGTGAAGATGAATCAGGTGTGGATCAGCCAGGATTTCAATGCACCAATGCCTGATGCAGCAGATTAAATGATACATGCTGCCTCACCACACTGACAATGGTTCACTGTATAGCCTCCTAAGCCTGTTGCTACCTATACATTATATCACCTTGCCACTCTGTGGCCTACTCAATCTGCTGCCACCTCCACACTCTGTCACTAGGTCACTGTATGGCCTCCTCATTCTGCTTCCACTGGGTCACTCTGGCACATGGTCACTGTATGGCCTCCTAAGGCTGTTGCTACCTCCACCTCTGCCACTGGGTCACTGTATGTCCTCCTCACGCTGCTGCCACCTCCTCACTCTGCCACTGGTTCACTGTATGGCCTACTAAGGCTGCTGACACCTCCACAATGTCACTGGGTCACTGTGTATCCTCCTCATGCCGCTTCCACTGGGTCACTCTGCTACTCCTCATGCCGCTGCCACTGGGTCACTCTGTGTACTCCTCATGCCGATGTCACTGGGTCACTGTATGCCGTCCTAAGGCTGCACTACCTCCACCTCTGCCACTGGGTCACTGTGTGGCGTCCTCATGCCGGCTGTCCCCCTCTGCTGCGCCCGGGTCCTGTTGCCCATGTCATGCCGCTGGTGGGGTCTGCCGCGCCACTGGGTCACTGTGTGAATAATGAACTTTTTATAAGTTTATACTTTTATATCTGTTTTATATTTTCATATCTGCTTAAGGTGTATTGTTTGTAAAAAACATTGTTATCCTTAAAGCTGAATACTAGATGTGGTTGTTTTTGCTTGAAACTGAGTGTAATGTAATGTTACACTACCAGACGTGTCTGCATTCCAAAGTGAGAATCCTTTGTCCCAAGAAGACATGTGTTTGGCTTGCTGCCAGAAGTCAGCTCCCTGGATCACAGTGCAAGACAGGAGATGGCTGACCATATATGAAACTGTTTATATCTGTTATCTATGCTTTCAATATATACTACACCAATTAGGATTGAACATGTGAACTTACGTTGCTATGTTAACTCTTTCCTATACTTGCTGCTATATGAACTTATGTTGCCTTAATAAAGTATGTCAGTGCGCCCCTGGTGTCAATGCCTCACCGCTAGCACTTAGCTCATATCAATTAGGACAACGACAGTTACCTGGGAGACCTGGTCAATTGGCCCACAAAGGGTCATGACCTTATCAACTGTATGGCCTCCTTATGCCGCTGCCACTGGGTCACTGTATTCCCTCCTCATGCCGCTGCCACCGGGTCACTGTATGGCCTCCTCATGCTGCTGCCACCTCCACATTATGTAGCCTTTGCACTTTGTAGACATCTATGTGGAATCGGCAGACGAGGATGTAAAAGGAGTGAGCACTTTCATGCTACAGTAGGATCTTGGGCCTCTGCACGGTTCTTTCTACCTGGCACTAACATGGACCTGTAAGGCTGCGTTCACACATGAGTTAGTTTTTCAGTTTTGGCCCCGTAACTGGCCAAATAAGTGAAGTGTGCAGTGGTTCTAAGAGCGACGCCTGTCATGTGTGTGTCATACTGACTCACAGTATTGTTTCACTACCACAGTAGACTCCCTATGCGTGTTTCTGCAAGGCACAGTGTTCTACACCACTATACAGGCTCTCTGAAGCCAGGAAATAGGTGTTTTTTAGCGATATTCGGCGCAAATTAATTAGGATCGAAGCAAATTTTTTTTGGAACTTCGAATCGAACTGCAGAATCCAACTTTTGAGAAATTCGCTCATCTCTACGTACACTGTGTTCCAAATTATTATGCAAAAAGTGTTTAGAAGTGATAAGGTAAGAATTTTTTTGTTTGTCAGTTAAACTCATTGATGGTGATGTGTGTCAGGGCTCTTTATATCACTGAAAGCAACTGCAGACACCTGTGCTAATTAGTTTGGCAGGTGTGTCCAATTAAAGGCAAGACTACTTAAGAAGGCTGTCCCACATTATTAAGCAGCCTACATTTTCAGCCAAAATGGGAAAGAAAAAGGATGTGTCGGCTGCTGAGAAGCAACAAATTGTGGAGTGTTTAGGTCAAGGCATGACTACAATCAACATTGCCAAGACACTTCATCGTGATCATCGCACAATCAAGAAGTATGTAGCAGATTCACAGCACACACGTGTACATGCTGATAAGGGAAAATTGAGGACTCTTTCCAACAGGCAATTACGTCAGGTTAAAAGAGCAGCTTCAAAAATGCCTTGTCATAGCAGCAGACAAGTTTTTGAAGCTGCTGGTGCCTCCAATGTCCCCCCGAACAACAAGATGCAGGGTCCTTCAGAGGTTTGCAGTTGTGCGTAAGCCATCCTGTCGACCTCCTCTATCCACTGCACACAAGCAGAAACGGCTCCAGTGGGCCAAACAATACATGAAGACTGACATCAAAACTGTTTTGTTCACCGAAGAGTGCCGTGCAACGCTCGATGGGCCAGATGGATGGAGTGGAGGATGGCTTGTTGATGGACACCCCATGCAAACATGGCGCCAACAAGGAGGAGGTGGAGTAATGTTTTGGGCTGGAATCATGGGGAGAGAGATTGTCGGCCCCTTTAGGATCCCTGAAGGGGTAAAGATGAACTCCATAATGTATGTGGAGTTTCTCAAACAGCACTTCCTGCCATGGTTCAAGAAGAAGAACCATGCATTCCGCAGAAAGATCATTTTCATGCATGATAATGCACCGTCTCATGCTGCAAATAACACATCTGCATCTCTGGCTGCTATGGGCATAAAAGGGGACAAACTTATGGTGTGGCCCCCATGCTCCCCTGACCTCAACCCCATTGAGAACCTCTGGAGCATCATCAAAAGGAGTGTCTATGATGGCGGGAGGCAGTTCACATCTAAGCAACAGCTCTGGGAGGGTATTCTGTCCTCATGCAAAACAATTGAAGCAGAAACCATCCAAAAACTGACAAATTCAATGGACGAGAGAGTTCAGAAGCTTCTTTCGAACAAGGGGTCCTATGTGCAAATGTAACATCACCTCGAATAAAGTTTTGGCTTGAAAACTGTTTGATTTCAGTTTGTAATAACCTGCTAATGCTTATAATTTCACAATGACCATTTTTTTGTTCTTAATAAAAATGAAAAGGTTGCAAATTCCGCTGTGCATAATAATTTAAAACATGCATTTTGAGTGTTTATTTTTTTTTAAATATACTGTTATCATAGGCAGTTTGTTCAAAAACCTTTCAATTATACTCGAATAGTTGATGACTGGAAAATTACAATGACTGCAATTCATATAGGTAATTTTGGAAAATATGAGAAAATATTATTTGCATAATAATTTGGAACACAGTGTATAACGTTGTGCACATATATTATGTCACATATTTTGCAGGTGAGATCTGTTGTTTCTCTGAGTACCTCAGTTGGAATTCTTAAGTGATATCTGCTGTGATTTGATTATATCTGGTCAGGTTCTCTAGCGAATATAATCTGTATGATCATGCATATTACCCTATATATTTTGCAGGTGATTAGTGCTGAGATCTGATTACCTATGATATCAGGTATTATACAGTATATGACTTGTGTATACTTTGCTGATCTCTGCTGTGCTCTGATTACTTCATGAGCAATATTAGGCATTATAGAATATACAGTACAGACCAAAAGTTTGGACACACCTTTTCATTCCAAGAGTATTTTCATGACTATAAAAATTGTAGATTCACACTGAAGGCATCAAAACTATGAATTAACACATGTGGAATTATATACTGAACAAAAAAGTGTGAAACAACTGAAAATATGTCTTATATTCTAGGTTCTTCAAAGTAGCCACCTTTTGCTTTGATTACTGCTTTGCACACTCTTGGCATTCTCTTGATGAGCTTCAAGAGGTAGTCACTTGAAATGGTCTTCCAACAGTCTTGAAGGAGTTCCCAGAGATGCTTAGCACTTGTTGGCCCTTTTGCCTTCACTCTGCGGTCCAGCTCACCCCAAACCATCTGGATTGGGTTCAGGTCTGGTGACTGTGGAGGCAAGGTCATCTGGCGTAGCACCCCATCACTCTCCTTCTTGGTCAAATAGCCCTTACACAGTCTGGAGGTGTGTTTGGGGTCATTGTCCTGTTGAAAAATAAATGATGGTCCAACTAAACGCAAATCGGATGGAATAGCATGCCGCTGCAAGATGCTATGGTAACCATGCTGGTTCAGTATTCCTTCCATTTTGAATAAATCCCCAACAGTGTCACCAGCAAAGCACCCCCACACCATCACACCTCCTCCTCCATGCTTCACGGTGGGAACCAGGCATGTAGAGTCCATTCGTTCACCTTTTCTGCGTCGCACAAAGACATGGTGATTGGAACCAAAGATCTCAAATTTGGACTCATCAGACCAAAGCACAGATTTCCACAGGTCTAATGTCCATTCCTTGTGTTCTTTAGCCCAAACAAGTCTGTTCTGCTTGTTGCCTGTCCTTAGCAGTGGTTTCCTAGCAGCTATTTTACCTTTGAAGGCCTGCTGCACACAGTCTCCTCTTAACAGTTGTTGTAGAGATGTGTCTGCTGCTAGAACTCTGTGTGGCTAAGGCTGACATGAGGCCAGGACTCTCATAATTGTTCTGATGAACATCCAACGCATCTTGAGAAGATATTATTATTTATTATGGTAACCTGTATAGCTCCATCATATTCCGCAGTGCCTTCACGGACATTGACAGATATAGGGCACTGTCCCATATAGGACTTAAAATCTACATTCCCTATCAGTATGTCTTAGGAGTGTGGGAGGAATCCAGAGACCCCGGAGGAAACCCATGCAAACATGGGGAGAAAATACAGTCTCCTTGCAGATGCTGTGCTTGGCAGGAAATGAACCCAAGGCTGCAGTGCTAACCACTGAGCCACCGTGCCCGAAGTGCTCTGATTTTCTCTTCTCTCCTTATTGGAGTTAAAAAAATTTCTAGGCGGACAGAGTCAGACTGAACCTCAGAAACTTCTTTCGAGTGGAAGGAATCACCTCTGACTTCTCCAGGTTATTAGCCTAGATGCTGGAAAAAAGACATAGTTGTCTGCAGGTGCTGGAGCAGGATGGTTTCTGAATAGGCTTTTATTAGCCAGTCATCCAAATATGGCACTATGAACAGACCTTGAAGTCTGAGTGCGGTTGTTACTGGAGTCACCACCTAAGTAAAGGTGTGGGGAGCAGAGGAATGCCAAAGGGCAGGGCCGCAAACTGGAAATGTCACCTGTGGGCGACAATTGATACAGCAATTCTCAGATACCTTCTGTGAGGAGGATAACTGGAACTTGTAAGTACGCATCCTTTAGGTGGAGAGTGACAAGAACATTGCTTTGCAGAAAAGATGTGACCAACTTCCAGGTGTCCCTTTGGAAATGCTCTTCCTTATGAAGAGACTTAGATATATTAGGACTATAACATGTATTGGTAGTGGAAAGTCTAGAAAGTAGACGCCAAACCTTCTTCTGAGGGGGGGACCTTTTCCAAAGCCCCCTTTCCCAGGTATCCCAGGATGGAATTTTCCAGTATAACCTGCTCCAGTGAAGGAAGAAAATGGTTTGCAAGGAATCTGTCTTGTGGCTGGCGAAGAAATCGTCTGCATAACCCCGCTATACTTATCTGCAAGACCAAAGTTCTTGGATCTTCTCCTGCCAGAAGGGGAATAAAAATGGGAGAGGCATCCCCCAACAGGAGTACTTGCCGCCACAGGAGGCGAAAAGTTGGCAACAAAGCCAGGCTTCTTTCTGTCCCCTTCCTTGGGGAACTTATGTCCAGCCCCTCTGGACTGATATCTAGCACGCCTCTGATATTGGAACGTAGATTGAGGCAGCTGCTGATAACTTTGGCCCCGGCCAGAAGGTCCTGCTTTCCCTTAAAAAGACTGCGGAAGGCACTTATCCTTTTAATCACAAGACCAGATGTCATCCAGGCCTCTGCTAAAATGTTTACCCAGCTCAAGGGTAGGGAGCATACGTTTATGCATTGTCCGCTCCCCAAGATTTCAACCATAATGGCCTTCTAGCAGCCATCTTGACCTGGTATACGGAAACTTCTGCTAGATAATCTCTTATTCGCTATCTCATTGGAGGCGATGTCCACAGAAGCCTGAGCAGAGGCCGAGGGTTGTCAAAGCTTTATCCAGTGTCACGTCCACTTGGAAGGCCCTAGCCCCCTATTGGTGAAATTAGAGGCTTCCCCAAGTTCAACATCACGGTCTCTGACATCAGCAGCCTAGACATTCTTACCAAGAGGTCTGCTGGGATTTTGCAAAGTGTCTTCATCACACGAGTGCATCACATTGAGTATGTTAAATTTCTCTTCTGATGGAACTGACTGAGGATGTCTCGAATGGACGGATACTCAGATGGGGTCCCACAGCATTGGCGAAAGCTAGTGTAATCGTACCATCAGGCAGAGGGATGTCGCACTCTGTATAAGCGAAATGTTTCAGCTTAGAGGACCTTTCCCTCATTGAGTCGCCGCTGCCACCGAAGCAGCTATTTTTTCAGAATAGTATCAAAGAGACAAACTTAGGAAGAAGGTTTAAATAAGTAGGGAGACGACCATACTTACCCATAAAACTTATATACACAAACTTTTTAAGAGACCCTTCACAATGGTGTCTTTAATACCTCACAGCTGTAAAAAAGAATGGCCTAAACTAGTCCGGCAGTGCAATTCAGCGCTACTGGGAGAAGGCTGCAGAAGTGTAACAGAAAAAAAGGGTCCAGGAAAACAGGACCCGCAAAAAGGTTCTGGAACCTGAAGTGACAAAATCCCCCTGGCTTAAAAACCTTTCTCTCCCTCTTCACTTGATTACACTGCTATAGGAAGTGTGGTGTGTCTTTGTGGCAGACTGGAATAGAACCCTAACTGCAACAGAAGGGCAGTGTAGGGAACTTGTGTCTGAGACGCTGTCATTGGTTGAGATTGAGCACAAACACCTGAAGCATAAGCTCTACTGAAGAGCTCAGCCATGCCAGGAGATGCAGAGAGGTTTATTTTAACCCTGCAATACAGCCTCCAAGTTCAGAAGCAGGCACATTCTGAATGCACAGCCTGCCCAGCCAACAACATCTCAGCCTGAGATCAGACAAGGGCAGGCACACCCAGCCCAGAATGGCCACAGACAGAGAGCACAGCAGGAAGCCTCAGGAGTAAAAAGCTCCCAAGGAAAAAGATGAACAGCTGAAAGAGGAGAAGAAACTTACAAAAAGGTAGTTAACCCCCAAATCCTTAGGAAAAAATGGGAGGACAAAAGAGCCTCCCTCCACCTGTCCCACCACACAGGACAGAAAAAAACACAGTGAGGGGAGGTCTCCTTTGCCTCTTATAGGGGAGTATCATTTAATTAATTATGTAAATTAAAAATTCCGCCTGTCCTAGCAGCACACAGGGGCAGAGATACCCCATATTGTGCTGCTGTTGGACGAAGGCAATACAACTTTAAATAAGTGATAACCTCTAAGAATTATTGAATTATTGAATTAATTTTGACAATACTGTATTGAAAAATGGCCTGCAACTTTATACTGGTAACAAAATTGCGAATATGGTCCTTTTTATGTGTTTTGACACTAATAAAGATCTTTAAATAAGTGATAACCACTAAGAATTATTGAATTATTGAATTTTTATTGACAATACTGTTTTTAAATATTGCCTGCAACTTTATACTGGTAACAAAATGGCGAATATGGTCCTTTTTATGTGTTTTGAAACTAATAAACACCTTTAAATAAGTGATAACCGCTAAGAATTATTGAATTATTGAATGTTTATTGACAATATTGTTTTAAAATATTGCCTGCAACTTTATACTGTTAACAAAATGGCGAATATGGTCCTTTTTATGTGTTTTGACACTAATAAACACCTTTAAATAAGTGATAACCGCTAAGAATTATTGAATTAATTTTGAAAATACTGTATAGAAAAATGGCCTGCAAATTTATACTAGTAACAAAATGGCGAATATGGTCCTTTTTATGTGTTTTGACACTAATAAAGATCTTTAAATAAGTGATAACCACTAAGAATTATTGAATTATTGAATTTTTATTGACAATACTGTTTTTAAATATTGCCTGCAACTTTATACTGGTAACAAAATGGCGAATATGGTCCTTTTTATGTGTTTTGAAACTAATAAACACCTTTAAATAAGTGATAACCGCTAAGAATTATTGAATTATTGAATGTTTATTGACAATATTGTTTTAAAATATTGCCTGCAACTTTATACTGTTAACAAAATGGCGAATATGGTCCTTTTTATGTGTTTTGACACTAATAAACACCTTTAAATAAGTGATAACCGCTAAGAATTATTGAATTAATTTTGAAAATACTGTATAGAAAAATGGCCTGCAAATTTATACTAGTAACAAAATGGCGAATATGGTCCTTTTTATGTGTTTTGACACTAATAAACACCTTTAAATAAGTGATAACCGCTAAGAATTATTGAATTAATATTGACAATACTGTATTGAAAAATGGCCTGCAACTTTATACTGGTAACAAAATGACAAATATGGTCGTTATGTCTTTCCCCACGCTAAAGGCTTTTTTTTACAGATACGTGCAGATAGTATTGGATGATAATTCAGTTTTCTTTGGCACAATAGTACTGAATAATGTTATGCCTTGTAAGAACAGTGAATAAGACCCTTATAATAAACACCTTCAAAAAGGCTTTTTTTACAGATACGTGCAGATATGGCTTTGGCACAATAGTACTGAATTATGTTATGCCTTGGAAGAACAGTGAATAAGCCCCTTATAATAAAAGCCTTTAAAAAGGCATTTTTTACAGATACGTGCAGATATTAGTGTATGATATTTCACTTTTTTTTGCTGTACTGCACTGCAAAAGGCTTGTTGTGTTCCCCCTTGAAGACACAGCTATGAGTAATGAGCAGCAGTATAACAGCAGTGAGTGCTGCAATGTGCATTATGCTGCAAATTCTTGCTGTAAATGACCCTGCAACCACCCCAAATTCTTCTCTCAATTCCTCCCTATGCTTTCCCTACAGTTCTAAGGCTCAGCCTCTTTCTCTGAACTTCTATCTGTTTTCTGTCTTTCCCTAGCTCCTGCTGATGTCTGTCCCTACAGTAAGAGAGATGTGGAATGACTGTACCTAAAATGGCTGAGGGTTTTTATAGGACTGTGACATCACAGGTCCGGCTGGCTGCTGATTATCTGCACGCTTGGCATTGTGGGTGATCCCGCGCTCCCAGAGTCCCTTCCCCCTTGTCCTAACATGTGCTGCGGCCATTTTATAAAAAAATGCGATTCGATGCATCGAAGTGTGAGGAAATCTGGAATTGTGACGAATCGAAGATTTCCTGAAATTTGGATCGAGTCACCTTCCAATTTATGATAAGTAATAGTATCATTTAGGATTTTTAGACAACTATTTCTATAGTCATCTTTATTCATAATTACTATTTCCCCCCCCCCCCGTTTGCAATCTTAATAATGACTTCATCATGTGATTTTAATCTAGACTATACTGCTCTTTCTCTTTTAGTTAAGATATAATTAATCTTTGATGTATCTGTAGATACTTATAACATTCTGAAATCGTTCTCCATAGCTTGCTGAAATAAACCATATACTAGAGTTCTAGACTTGATAGGGTAAAATGAGGGGTTAACTTTTTGTACTTTCGTAATATGAATAGAATGGTCATTAAATCCTTCATTTTGTTCTTGTAAGGTCCAACAAGCAAATTTGCTCCCTGAAGGATAATCCTGAAAAAACATTATAATTGTCTGTCACAATTGATATTCCATCATTAATAGACATTTCATGTGAGGATATAGCATCCATAGTTTCAAAAAAATTTCTTTTGGGGGGGCGCAGTCTGACCGCGTACTGCAATGGCCGTATCTCTCTAGAGATCCGTGGCCACGAGTCTCATATCCACTCCTCGCCCGCATTACACGGCCTGAGCATGGTGAAAACCGGCAGAGATAGGGGTCCTGAGACCCCCGACACCCCGAGATCTAGCAAACACCAGGGAGACTTGCAGAAATACCTGCGGAGAAAGGTCCCACTTTCGCCACCGGGCTCTGTCAAAATGGCGCCGGCGCCCTGCCGCGGGGCTGACACCGGTGAGGAATAGGAGGCTGATAGCGCCGCATACACAGATCGCACAGATAGCGGGTTCACCACCATATCCAAGTTCTTTCTTCAGAAGGCACTGGCGTCGGCGCTTAGCCCGGTACTATCGCAACTCGCAGATATCAAGTCTGAAATTCAAAACGTCGGACACAGGGTCTCAGGCCTAGAAACAGCTTACACAGCGCTGAAGACACACTCCTGTATAGTGAAGGCTCAGTTTCTCCTTCATAAAGAGCACATAGATTGCTCCTTAGTCCTCATCGAGGATCAAGAAAACCACAGCCGTAGAAAAAACATATGGATCAAGGGACTGCCTGAGTCGTACATGCCTGATGCCCTTCCTAAGATGGCATCCGAGCTCTTTACGGACCTACTAGGCCCAGACCAGGCCGCCACTATAGTGATTGAACGGATACATAGGGCTCTTCGGCCTAAGCCACAACAGGGGGAACAGCCGAGGGATGTCATTTGTGGAGTCCTCTCCTACCCGGATGCTGCGGCTGTCTTGGCGGCGGCGAGGGCCAGACCTTCTATCCAGATGGGTGAGGCCGACATTGCTGTTTACAAGGACATTGCCCCATCTATTCTGGCAAAGAGACGCATACTACGCCCACTGCTTTAACCTCTCAGAGCCAAAGGCCTTCAATATGCTTGGCTATACCCGTTCGGGCTGGAGGTATCCTGTAATGGGAAACGCCTCACTGTCCATACTCCGAAGGACCTTCCGGCGCTGTGGAGATATCTCGATATGGAACCACTGGAAATCCCATCCTGGCAACCAACGCCGAACCTGCCAGTTTCCGACCCTACCCGACCAAAACCAGGAGCTGTCTATGTCCAGACACAAGTCACCGAAAGGGAGAAAGTTCGCGTCACGCACCCATTTCCAAGATGTGCCATAGACTCATTGATGCTCTACCTAAGTGGTTGCTGGTGAGACCGTCATGGTGCTTCCCTGAAGTAGTTAACCTGTCCAGCTAGATTTGTTTAAAGATCCCTTTTTCTGTGGTTATAGTGTATATAATAACTTTAGCTTTATTTTGTCTCTTATACTCTTATGGGGTGACTGGTAACCCTTTCTTTGTGTTGAGAGATTGGTGAGATAGTTTAAGGTTCTACCGACCTTCACCTCCTCGCCCCTTCCTCTTCATCCCTCTCCTACCCTCTGATCCCATTTTTTCCCCCTTAGTCCCTCCCTTCCAACTTCACTTGTCTTTCCCATCCTACTGCTTTACTCACATCTCTGATATTCTCTAACTTATTCCCCTGTCCTCCTCACCCCCCTCTTTCGCTTTTCTTGTCCGTTCTTTTCTTGCTTCCATTTCTGCTTCCTTACCAGAACAGACTGAGTTTCCGGACCCAGCTACGTTTCCGTGAGGCTTGACTAGCAAACTCTACAGCCGGTTCCTACCCACTATCCCACCACCTGGACTGCCTGGTCAGTAGCCATGACGACTGTGATAGTGACGACTTTCAATGTCAATGGTCTGAACACGCCACAGAAACGCCACAGTTTTCTGAGACTACTTAGGAAATAGAGATCTGGAATTGGAATGTTGCAAGAGACCCACCTAAAAGCTGGAAGGAAACCCTCCTTTCCAAGACATCCATACCCTCAATGGTACTTTAACTCACACCCATCTTCAGCTTCCAAGGGTGTTGCAATTGCGATTCACCACACTGTCCCCTTTTCATGTGCAGCCCAGCATGCCGATGCAGAGGGAAGATATCTCTTTTTGAGAGGCACCATAGCCTCCAGACCAGTGACCATTGCCACAATGTATGCCCCAAACCATGCCCAGGTCCCCTGGCTAAAGTCTGCTCTGCGTGACCTCCAACTGTTCGCAGTCAGTGATATTATCTTAGGAGGCGACCTTAATCTCACACTGAACCCCAACCTTGACTCCTCGACAGGACGATCCGCAGTCCCACAAAGAGCCCTCAGCATTCTCCAAAAGAGTCTACAGGATATGCAACTGTTAGATATATGGCGCATGTTGCACCCAACGACAAAGGATTATTAGCACTTATCACCTAAATACGCCTCACACCAGAGGCTCGACTATATCTTCTCATCCTCTCCTCTGGCTCAACTGGTGGATAGTGCTTCTATAGATTGCATGAGCATATCAGATCACGCGCCTGTCTCCAGTTTTCTCACATTACCAGAACTTACTCCGTGTCAGTGGTCCTGGCGCCTCAACGAGAGGCTGTTAGATGATGCGTCGCTTCTTCAGGAGATTACAATCAAGCTACAGGAGTTTTTTCAAATAAGTCACACCCCGTAAGTTTCAGCAGGCACAGTCTGGGAGACCCACAAGTCATATGTCAGAGGCTTACTGATTGCCAAAGTCTCGGCCCTTAAGAAATCTCAACAAAAAGAAGTTGATTCCCTGTTGGGGCAGATTGCTGCCATTGAGAGAGTACATAAACGTCAGCAACTGGACACACTACAGGCAGATCTAGCATCTTTGAGAGAGAAACTGAAGCATATACTCCATCGTCAGGTGTCAAAACACCTCCTCTGCTATAAGCTAGCAGCGACTGTTACTCCCTCTCCTCACGGACAGCAGCATTCCTCGAATCCCTTCAGCTCCCGCGACTGAGCATGGAGGAAGCGGAACAGCTGACGGCCCCAGTTACATTATCGGAGCTACAAAAAGTCATAGTAACCTTTCCGGCGGGTAAGAGCCCTGGCCCAGACGGACTTTCTCTGACCTATTACAAGAAGTTCACTGAGATCCTATTGCCACATCTCTCTTTGTTATGTAACGACCTCCTTACTGGGGGTGCCCTGCCCAAACAAACACAAGAAGCCCACATTGCGCTTATTGCCAAAGAAGGAAAAGACCCATCGCTCTGCAGCAGCTATCACCCCATTTCTCTGCTGAACTTAGACCTCAAAATTTGGGCTAAGCTCCTTCACCTTGCGGCTGCAAGAATACTTACCCAAACTTATCAATGAGGAACAGTCGGGGTTTGTGAAATGCTGTGAGGGCAAAGACAACACCCACAGGTTACTACACACCATCGATCTAACCCACAAAACTAAATGTCTGCTAGTCCTTCTCGCCGTTGATGCCGAGAAGGCTTTCGACAGGGTCTGCTGGGACTATATGACGGCTGCTCTCTCTGCCTTTGGCCTGCCAGAAGAATTTGTGAAGGCTATCCTGACACTCTACGCTCATCCTCACGCCAGGATAAAGGTGAAATGGTACTCTCTCCCCATACTTTGATATCACGAATGGGACGCACCAGGGGTGCCCCCAATCCCTGGCACTCTGTATTCTCACACTGGAGACCTTGCTGCAGAAGGTCCGCCAACACCCCGACATCCACGGTCTACAAGTCGGGAATTTGTTGCTTCAAGCTGTTGCATTTGCAGACGATGTTCTGTTCCTAGTGTCGAACCCAGTGGATGGTCTGCCAACCCTAACTAGCTTGCTGAGTGAATTTGGAGAAATCTCTAAGTATAAAGTAAATCTCACTAAGTCGGAAGCTCTTAGTATCTACCTGCCACCCTCCCTTCTGCGGCAAGTAAAGAAGGATTCTCCATACACTTGGAGGACCGACCACATTACCTACCTGGGAATAAAACTGACGAGATGCACTGCCAATTTGTATGCCTCCAATTATCTACCTCTAGCTCAAGAAATCTCTACACTACTTCGCTCATACGACCTCCCGTATATTTCTTGGTTCGGCAGAAAGAACCTCCTGCAAACATATGTGATACCTAAACTGCTCTACGTCCTTCAAATGTTGCCGATTTATCTCCCTACTACCTTTCTTGGCTCTATTAGGTCTATCGTTACGTATGGAGAGGGAAGCCAGCGAGAATTGCACATCGACTTCTCATTCAGCAAAGAGAGAAAGGAGGCATCTCCCTGCCGGATTTTACCAACCTATACAAGGCAAATCTTCTACAGACCTGGCTGTCCCTGGTCTCTCCAACCAAGTGCACAGACATTAGAGAAATGGCAAAACAACTTCATGGCCCAAGCCTAAATCGCCTCTTATGGCTACCTGACCCCAAATCTCTAAAAAGACCATCTTTTGCCCCATTGTTAAGAGGCCCCTGTATGGCTTGGCAGGAATATCATCGGCTCCTAGCTCCAGCGCTGTCCTGAGTCTTCCCAGCTGACCTTCTTCCGCATTTGACCTCCAAAGACAGCTCTGCATATGAAGATTTCTGGTTCCATCTCCAACACAAGGCACTGGGGGACCTATTCCAAAGAAACACACCAATCTCCATCGACTCCTTGAGGTCTCTCATGCCTGTTACCAAGGTCACACATCTCCATTACCTACATTTTCACTGGTGCACTACAGCCCTTCCGAACGTATCCCTGCTGGACAGGGATTTGACACAATTTGAAAAAGTGTACCTCTCCAAGGTCCGCTCCACCCGGAAACTCTCCTACTGCAAAACCCTCATGGCTGCTGCCTCAACTTCCCCTACACCAGCCTATATTTCTTCTTGGGAAAGAGAACTAGGTCAAACGTTTACAGAGGCTGAAGTCACCTTCACACTTCGTCACTCTCATGGATTCTCCCCATGTATCAGGTTGCAGGAGATGCATTTCAAATTGCTGGCCAGATGGTAAAAAACTTCGGAGTGGCTCCATGCATACAAACTCTCGGCTACGAACCTATGCTGGAGATGTCAAGCGACTAAAGGCTTTTACTTACACATTTGGTGGCAATGCGGCTTAATCACTCCATTCTGGTCGGAGATCCAATCTGTTATTAGGAAAGTAACATCTTCAACCCGTGACCTGACCCCAGCGATGATAATCCTCTCCATCCCGCAACCAGGTTTCTCTCTGTCCAAGACGGACCTCGCCACTCACCTTCTAGAAGCGGCTAAGTCGATTATACCCTTGTACTGGCTCCAGTCTTCCACCCCTCCGACCACTGCATGGCTGACCAAAGTCGACCAGATCGTCAGATTCAAGGAGCTTCTTAGCTGGTCCCGCTTCTCCCATGACAAATTCCTTAAACTCTGGTCACCCAAGCTCAAGTTCCGCAACACCACCATCAACTTGGACCACCTCCTGACTTCTGGTGTCATCTGAAGAGTCTTTATCTTCCTCTCCTTTCTCTTTCTCTCTTTTCCTTTCTCTCTTGTTCTTCTTCTTGTTCTTCTTCTCCCTCTCCTTCTCCTTCTTCTTCTTCTTCTTACCCCATCTGTTCCGCCCTGCCCCTCCTTTTATTTAACCTTATTAACTTTAATTTAATTTTAATTTGGTTCTACCTCATTTTATTATATTTTTATTTTTTCCTCTGTTTTACCTATTTTACTCTTTTATCTGAGAATTGCAGTGTAACACGCTCTGTATGTTTCTTGAGTTATTGACTGTTATGTTACTGACTTCGCAGTTGATTGGCTTCTTTTGTACGCATATAAAATTGTAAAACTCTAATAAAAAGTGATTTCCAAAAAAAAAAAATTCTTTTCACAGTAAGTAATCTTATGAATCTATTAATGTCCATTATAGTATAAGTTGAAGTCACTGGTACAGTGGGGAAAAAAAAGTAGTCAGCCACCAATTGTGCAAGTTCTCCTACTTAAAAAGATGAGAGAGGCTTGTAATTAACATCATAGGTAGATCTCAACTATGAGAGACAAAATGAGAAAACATATCTAGAAAATCACATTGTCTGATTTTTTAAGAATGTATTTGCAAATTATGGTGGAAAATAAGTATTTGGTCACCTACAAACAAGCAAGATTTCTAGCTCTCACAGACCTGTAACTTCTTCTTTAAGAGACTCCTCTGTCCTCCACTCATTACCTGTAGTAATGGCACCTGTTTGAAATTATCAGTATAAAAGACACCTGTCCACAACCTCAAACAGTCACACTCCAAACTCCACTATGGTGAAGACCAAAGAGCTGTGGAAGGACACCAGAAACAAAATTGTAGACCTGCACCAGGCTGGGAAGACTGAATCTGCAATAGGCAAGCAGCTTGGTGTGAAGAAATCAACTGTGGGAGCAATAATTAGAAAATGGAAGACCTACAAGACCACTGATAATCTCCCTCGATCAGGGGCTCCATGCAAGATCTCACCCCGTGGGGTCAAAATGATCAAAAAGAATGGTGAGCAAAAATCCCAGAACCACACGGGGAGACCTAGTGAATGACCTGCAGAAAGCTGGGACTAACGTAACAAAGGCTACCGTCAGTAACACACTACACCGCCAGGGACTTAGATCCTGCAGTGCCAGATGTGTCACCCTGCTTAAGCCAGTACATATCCAGGCCCATCTGAAGTTTGCTAGAGAGCATTTGGATGTTCCAGAAGAGTATTGGGAGAATGTCATATGGTCAGATGAAACCAAAGTAGAACTGTTTGGTAGAAACACAACTCGTCGTGTTTGGAGGAGAGTGAATGCTGAGTTGCATCCAAAGAACACCATACCTACTGTGAAGTATTGGGGTGGCAACATCATGCTTTGGGGCTGTTCCTCTGCAAAGGGACCAGAACGACTGATCCGTGTACATGAAAGAATGAAAGGGGCCATGTATCGTGAGATTTTGAGTGCAAACCTCCTTCCATCAACAAGGGCATTGAAGATGAAATGAGGCTGGGTCTTTCAGCATGACAATGATCCCAAGCACACCGCCAGGGCAATGAAGGAGTAGCTTCGTAAGAAGCATTTCAAGGTCCTGGAGTCGCCTAGCCAGTCTCCAGATCTCAACCACATAGAAAACCTTTGGAGGGAGTTGAAAGTCCATGTTTCCCAGCGACAGCCCCAAAACATCACTGCTCTAGAGGAGATCTGCATGGAGGAATGGGCCAACATACCAGCAACAGTGTGTGCCAACCTTGTGAAGACTTACAGAAAATGTTTGACCTCTGTCATTGCCAACAAAAAATATATAACAAGGTACTGAGATGTACTTTTGTTATTGACCAAATACTTCTTTTCCACCATAATTTGCAAATAAATTCTTTAAAAATCAGACAATGTGATTTTCTGGATTTGTTTTCGCATTTTGTCTCTCATAGTTGAGGTCTACCTATGATGTCAATTACAGGCTTCTCTCATCTTTTTAAGTAGGAGAACTTGCACAATTGGTGGCTGACTAAATACTCTTTTTCCCCACTGTAAGTGGTAGAAGTGGTGGGAGGCAGCTGTGGAAGTGCAGCAGGGCATAATATAAAAGACCAGGCTGCCGGGCATGACTGCCTGACTGGTGTCAGTGGCGGGTGCTGTTTAGGAGTAGCAGCCAGCATCAGCAACAGTACAGTAAATGGAAGATGATGATAAGGTGAGACGTGCCTGACCGGGAAGCTGAAAAAGTTAGAATAGCTTCTGAAATGGAAAGGACTCTATGACCTTAAAAATTACATTTGGGAGGTAGAAAAGAACATGGATGATCCTTCCAGTTATCCCTGTATGGGAGCAAATGCCACATCAACATTGTATTGGTGGAATGACAATTGACAGAATTTCCAGGAAAATTTGGGATGTGTTATCAGTGTGCCTGGCCTGGCTGCCAGCTGAAAAAGTTGAACGATCTTCCAAAAGTGATCTGGTATGGGTGCTGGTATGTGCTAGTATGGGTGCCGTGCAGCACCAACTAGTGTAGTGAGTGAGTGACAATTGACAAAATTTCAAGTAAAAAATTGTGGTACACTATCAGTATGCCTAGCTTGCCAGCTGAAAATGCCAGACTATCTTCCAAAAGTGATCATAGTGTCTGTGGTCTGTTGCAGGCAGTAATCATATACTGCTACTCCAGCATGTACAAAGTGCCACTCCATATTTGCTTCAGCTTATGGCCATGAATCAAGGGAGGGGGAGTGGAACCAATGGCTTGCCCTGGTGAAGTTGGAGGTGGGAAGTGGTCCAGGGTGTAGGAACTGGAGGAGGCGGATGGGTCCCGTGCCTGCTCTGCACCTGTGAAGTGAGTTCAGTACTAGAAAGCACCGGGTCTTGCTGCAATTCTAGACTGTGGCCTCTGATACCCCAAACATTGACCCAGTGAGCCATGACAGCTAATGCATTGTCCCCTGTTCACCCTGTTCATAATTGATGCATCTCATATTGAGGATGGTGTGCAACTTTCCCCACATGGACGTTTATAAGGAGAGGCCCACATGGCTATCAAGCAGGGACAACTTTCCCTGGCAGATAGGTATTCTTCATGGAGACTTTTCACTGCCAACAGTTGGATAAATGCAGCAGATACCACTAAGTAGCATGGCATCAACTACACTGCCAGTAACTCAGACAAGCGGGAGTTAAATTTGCTGACTAGTCAGAAGACTGGGTGCAGGTTGCGTGGAGGAGGAGAAGAAGCAGATGGAGAAGATAATAATGAAAGATGATGTGATGATGTCCACCATGCCTGAAAAGATGATCATGGGGAAAAGGAATAGAATGGACTTGCTCACTTGGTGCCATTGTGAATTCAATTTTACCAATTATGCTGGTGACACCATTTCATTTGAGTATGAGAGACCTATTTCCTACATGTGTGCCTACACGCCAATGGCTAACTATCTGTTTACAGATCTTGCACCTTAACATTGATTTATCATTCGGTAATGTACAAAAAAATTCCAATACAGGATATGAATACATATAGCTGCTGCTTAACCAGAAATGCTAACCAGAAATGTGTCTGCCAGTGCCATCACCACCCTTGCCTTAGATTTACCCCCGGCAGGTCTTCCGGATGTTGGGTCTGCACGTTGGGTAGAACTATTGCAGCTGCCACCACCTTCTTCCTGTGTCACCTTGACGCGGTTGCCAGGTCTGATCTGTAATAGAATCTTCACGGATTCCATATCTCCTTTCTCAGTTTTTTGTGAATCATCATAGCAATGAGATTCCTGTATGACCACATAGATTTCCCCTTAGTGGTCTTACCAGCACTACCACCAGTAGCACACCCCCTGCCACTACTACCTCCACCAACACTCATGTCTTCCAAAAGGCAGTTCTCATCCAACTCATCAAAAAGGGGAAGAAGAAGAGGAAGTCTTAGGCTATAAGGAATATTTCTCTCAGCAGATACCACATAGCTACTAGAGAATGGGATCTGTGTCAGTGAAGATAAAGGAGAGTTTCTGTTGAGGTGTGTAATGAAATATTTTATATCATACTGTACAAAATATGTATTTTGACTTTTGTGTTCAGTGTCATTGAGGAATTTGTTTCAATGGATTAGCATAGTCTGTATAATTGGTATACACAATACAGGAAGCTCAGTGTAATTGTGCATGTTGTGTGCATACTGGTGTCTTGTCATACCGTAAGTAGCTAGTGGTTGAAGCTTTGTGTGGATGCATGAGTGTAAAAAGGTGCTTCACTCCTGTGTAGCCTGGTGTGACAGATGAGCTGGAAGGGAGTGTGGAAGCAGAGTTTCCTTTTATGATTGCATCAGCATCAATGTGTGTGTGTGTGTGTGTGTGTGTGTGTGGTGAGTAAGGTGAATTGGTATGCAGTGATTGGATGTATCTGTGGGTGTGACTCTGATCCCTGATAAGGAGGAACACACAGAATCGATACTCAATATTTGTAGTTCACTGCTTTAAAAAAATGTCTTTATTCTCAGGAAGTACGACAACACTGGAGCTAATGGCAGGGCTGTCAACAAGTAGTGTTGCTGTTGCCATCAACGTTGCCATCAACATTGTTAGTAGTAGTACTTGCACAAGTGTTTCCTCCTCCCCCTCCTTTTGCCTGTGATCTACCCTGCTTTTTCCAGTCAATTTACTGCACACTGTATAGTGATTTGGCAACAATTCTGACACTGCAATTTTTCTTTAAATATTTTTTGTTAAAAACATTTTTTAAAAATTCACAAAGCTGGTCAGTGAGTTTTAGACTAGAATTGTGTCAGTCAGCTTATAATAAATAACAAGATATTTTTTTCAGATTAGCACAGAATTGGCTGTATATTGCGTGAACACCCCAAAAAAATGCTGAAATAATGGAGATTCTTTTTTAAGATGTATGCAATTTCTCCAGAGCACGGAATCCCCCACAGGCAGATGTAAACTGCTGTTTTAGCACACAGCAGTACGCCAAAAGTAAGGAGCACCATTGGATGTTTGAAAAGCAGATTTTGCTGGAATAGATTTCAGGTGCAATTTGCAGACCCCTAAAGTACCAATACAATCCCCCCCAAAAGTGATCCCATTTTAGAAACTACACCCCTCAAGGAATTTCTTAAAGTGTATTATTATCATTTTGAGGCCAAGAGTGCTTTTCAAAAATTAATGTGCAAAGTGAAAATTTAATTTTTTTTAAAAATATTCCATTTCAGTGCCCTATATGTTCTGCCCACTTTGTGTGAACAGAGAAACTTTTAGGCTAAGGCCCCACAATGCGGAAACGCAGCTTTTTTTGTTGCAGATTTTGTTGTGGGTTTTTGAGCCAAAGCCAGGAGTGGATTCAGCAAAAGGTAGAAGTATAAGAGCTTCCTATATATTTCCCATTCCTTTTGTAGCCATTCTTGACTTTGGCTCAAAAACTGCAACAAAATCTACAACAAAAAAAGCTGCGTTTCCGCAACGTGGAAGTACAAGTACAAAAAAGTTGTTTATATGGGCGTAAACTTCTTTTTGGGCACACAGCCGGGAACAGAAGAGATACAGCGCTATTTGGTTTTTGGAGCACAATTTGGTTATTGGACATCATGTCACTTTGGCAAAGCCCCTGAATTGCCAGTAAACTGGAATCCATAACCGTGCAACCCCATATTGGAAACTAAAGTCCTTAAGTGATTTACCAAGCTGCATAGCAAGCATTTGTAACCCTTGAGTGTTGCATTAATTAAGCTTCCAGAAATGAATGCACAACTGATAAAAAGTGAAAAAAACTGAAAAGTGAAAATTGCGATTTTTCCATTAAAGTGCCCAATATGAGACACTCCAAAAACTGTTAAGCAGTTATCCTGGGCACAACAGCTTTTGGAGTATTTGTCTCTGACACAAGCAGGGCACAACATATTGTGCAATGAAATAACGTATTCCTGGAAAAATTTCCATTTTCACTTTTCACTATTTGCACCTTCATTTCTGAAAAGTAAATTTAATTCCTTCAGGGGTGTAGTTTCCACAATGGGTCCCAACCCATCTATCTAAATCTGTGCTTCAAAATCAAATGGAGCTCCTTCCCTTCTGTGCCCAGCTGTGTGCCCAAACAGCAGTTTATACCCACATATGACATTAAGAACATTATCCTGGGTACAGCAGTGTCATACATGTGGACATAAACTGTAGTTTGGGCACACAAAGAAGGGTGCAGATGTGAAAGAGCGCTTTGTGACTTTTGGAGTGCAGATTTCGATTTTTGGTATTTGGATCCCATCTCACATTTGCAGAGACCCTAAGGTGCCAGTTAAGTGGAAGTCCCTACAGAGTGACCCCATTTTGAAAACTGTACCCCTAAATGGGTGAATATGTAAGCTGTGCGGAGTACATTGGGTACACCAAATTCTCTATTATTTTCACTGTAGCTTCTATGATTGGGGGGGGGGTCACTCTGAGGGTCACTTATGGTGTCTTTTCCCACGTAATCTCTAAATCTGGGGTGTCCCCGTTATACACTCATGCACATTGTACATTCCCTTCCTGCGACAGCCAGTTTTGTCCTAAACATTTGGCAATTTTTGTGTTTTTCATTTTTATATTATACAAGCTATAATGTTTTTGTTTTTCTTGTGATGTAGCCATATACAGTGGGGAAAAAAAGTATTTAGTCGGCCACCAATTGTGCAAGTTCTCCCACTTAAAAAGATGAGAGAGGCCTGTAATTGACATCATAGGTAGACCTCAACTATGAGAGGCAAAATGAGAAAACATATCTAGAAAATCACATTGTCTTATTTTTTAAGAATTTATTTGCAAATTATGGTGGAAAATAAGTATTTGGTCACCTACAAACAAGCAAGATTTATTGCTCTCACAGACCTGTAACTTCTTCTTTAAGAGACTCCTCTGTCCTCCACTCATTACCTGTTGTAATGGCACCTGTTTGAAATTGTCATCAGTATAAAAGACACCTGTCCACAACCTCAAACAGTCACACTCCAAACTCCACTATGGTGAAGACCAAAGAGCTGTGGAACGACACCAGAAACAAAATTGTAGACCTGCACCAGGCTGGGAAGACTGAATCTGCAATAGGCAAGCAGCTTGGTGTGAAGAAATCAACTGTGGGAGCAATAATTAGAAAATGGAAGACATACAAGACCACTGATAATCTCCCTCGATCAGGGGCTCCACGCAAGATCTCACCCCGTGGAGTCAAAATGATCACAAGAACAGTGAGCAAAAATCCCAGAACCACACGGGGAGACCTAGTGAATGACCTGCAGAAAGCTGTGACTAACGTAACAAAGGCTACCGTCAGTAACACACCTGCGCCACCAGAGACTCAGATCCTGCAGTGCCAGACGGGTCCCCCTGCTTAAGCCAGTACATATCCGGGCCCGCCTGAATTTTGCTAGAGACGATTTGGATGTTCCAGAAGTGTATTGGGAGAATGTCATATGGTCAGATGAAACCAAAGTAGAACTGTTTGGTAGAAACACAACTCGTCCTGTTTGGAGGAGAGTGAATGCTGAGTTGCATCCAAAGAACACCATACCTACTGTGAAGCATGGGGGTAGCAACATCATGCTTTGGGGCTGTTTCTCTGCAAAGGGACCAGGAAGACTGATCCGTGTACATGAAAGAATGAAAGGGGCCATGTATCGTGAGATTTTGAGTGCAAACCTCCTTCCATCAACAAGGGCATTGAAGATGAAACGTGGCTGGGTCTTTCAGCACGACAATGATCCCAAGCACACCACCAGGGTAACGAAGGAGTGGCTTCTTAAGAAGCAATTCAAGGTCCTGGAGTGGCCTAGCCAGTCTCCAGATCTCAACTCCATAGAAAACCTTTGGAGGGAGTTGAAAGTCCGTGTTGCCCGGCGACAGCCCCAAAACATCACTGCTCTAGAGGAGATCTGCATGGAGGAATGGGCCAACATACCAGCAACAGTGTGTGCCAACCTTGTGAAGACTTACAGAAAATGTTTGACCACTGTCATTGCCAACAAAGGATATATAACAAAGTATTGAGATGAACTTTTGTTATTGACCAAATACTTATTTTCCACCATAATTTGCAAATAAATTCTTTAAAAATCAGACAATGTGATTTTCTGGATTTGTTTTCTCATTTTGTCTCTCATAGTTGAGGTCTACCTATGATGTCAATTACAGGCCTCTCTCATCTTTTTAAGTGGGAGAACTTGCACAATTGGTGGCTGACTAAATACTTTTTTTCCCCACTGTAAAGACTTGTTTTTTTGCCAGATGATATGTATTTTCTAATGACACCATTTTGGGTTGTTTATAACTTATTGACAAAACTTTATTAACTCTTTCTGGGGACATTGAAAAAAGCATCAATTGCTTTTTAATATTTTACGTTTTTTGCCCTTAGCCATACAACATAAATAATATGTTAGCTTTATTCTATGGGTTGGTATGATTACGACGATACCTAATTTATATTATTTTATGCATTACTAATTTTGCTGAATAAAAATCCATTTGGTGAAAGAAATCAATTGTTTTTGCATCGCCATCTTCTGAGAGGTTGGGGGCTTATTTTTTGCTGAGCAAGCTGTGCTTTTTATTGGTACTATTTTGGGCTATATATGGCTTTTTTATTACTATTTTCCATATTTTGTGAAGTGAGATGGCAAATAATCGTTACTCCTAGTGGGTTTTTTTTTTTCCCCACGTTCAACACACAGTTTGTTCTGACGCAGTAATACTAAATGTGTGCTGTTTTATACTATGTTTCATGTTTTGACATTTTTCTATATTATATATGGGAAAAAGGCCATTTTATGGGGGGTTATTTATTTTTTATGTTTTTAATACATTAGTTATGATTAAAAAAAAAAAAAAATCCGCATTGGAGTATGGGGGTGGGTAGCATGAGGGGAATACCCCACACACAGTATAATGCCCCATTCAGTCAGTGTTTCAGTTTTTGAAAATGTATCTAAAGAATGGGTGTGTTATGTTTGTGAACTGAGCTGCAATTGGACATCAAATAGATAGGTGAGGAAAGTAACCATGTTTTTCTAATCTTGGACAACCAACCTCTTTGTTTACATACCTATTAAGATCTGTGTCTCCATGAGCATTGCTGACAAACAAATCCTCTGTGTAGTGTGATACCACAGTCATGTGTTACTCTCCTGTCTCTTTTAAGTAACTTGTTATCTCTTGGTTTGCAAAGAAACGTGACAAATAATGAGCATACCAAAGATTCCCAATTATACCATAACATGCTTCATTACTTGATCACCTTTACAATCTTGACTTCATTTTGTAACAAATAGTTAGTACTTAGATGTTTTGATTACCTTATTTACATATTCACATCTTCTGATTAGATATTCATCTTGGCATATCATGATTTACAAATTTTCTGTACTAATTCTGGGAGCTGCAAATATCTGTAAAAAGCATTATTTAAAGGGAACCTGTTGGGTGGTATTTCTACCCTAAGGCTAAGACCACACGTAGTGACTAGAAATGAGCGAATTTCTCAAAAGTTGGATTCTGCAGTTCAATTCGAATTTCAAAAAAAATTCACTTCGATCTGAATTAATTTGTGGCAAATATCATTAAAAAACACTTATTTCCTGGCTTCAGAGAGCCTGTATAGTGGAGTAGAACACTGTGTCTTGCAGTAACACGCATAGGGAGCTTACTGTGGTAGTGAAACAATACTGTGAGTCAGTATGACAAGCACATGACAGACATCGTTCTTAGAACCACTGCACACTTCACTTATTTGGCCAGTTACGGGGTCAAAACTGACCAACTAACTCAAGTGTGAACTCAGCCTTCCAGGTCCATATTAGTGCCCAGCAGAAAAAACCATGCAGAGGTCCAAGATCCTACTGTAGCGTGAAAGAGTGCACTCCTTTTAGACCATTGTCTGCCGATTCCACATAGATGTCTACAAAGTGGCAAGGCGACATAATGTGTAGTTGGCAGCAGCATGAGGAGACAACAGAGTGGCAAGGAGAAATATTGTGGAGGTGGCAGCAGCATGAGGAGGCCATAAATTGATGCAGTGGCAGCATCATTAGGAAGGCATACAGTGACCCAGTAGCAGCGGCATGAGATGGACATACAGTGACCAAGTGGAAGTGGCATGAGGAGGCTATACAGTGCCCCAGTGGCAGCGGCATGAGGAAGACAGAGTGAACCATGACAGTGGCATGAGGAGGACATACAGTGACCCGGTGGCAGTGGCATGAGGAGTACACAGAGTGACCCAGTGGAAGCAGTATGAGAAGCCCATACAGTGACCCAGTGGCAGCAGCATGGGGAATACACAGAGTGACCTAGTGGAAGCGGCATGAGGAGCCAAACGGTGACCCAGTGGCAGCGGCATGAGGAGTACACAGAGTGACCCAGTGGAAGCGGCATAAGGAGGCCATACAGTAACCCAGTGGCAGCAGCATAAGGAGGCCATACAGTGACCAAGTGGCAGCAGCATGACGAGAACACAGAATGACCCAGTGGAAGCGGCATGAGGAGGCCATAAAGTGACCCAGTAACAGTGGCATGAGGAGACCATACAGTGACCCACTGGCAGCGGCATGAGAAGGGCATACAGAGACCCAGTGGTAGTGGCATGACGAGTACACCTAGTGACCCAGTGGAAGCATCATAAGGGGGCCATACAGTGACCCAGTGGCAGCGGCAGGAGGAGGCCATACAGTGACCAAGTGGCAGCAACATGAAGAGTACAAAGAGTGACCCAGTGGCAGCGGCATGAGGAGGCCATATAGTGACCCAGTGGCATTAGCATGAGATGGCCAAATAGTGACACAGTGGCAGCGGCATGAGGAGGCCAAAGAGTTAGCCAGTGGCAGCGGCATGAGGAGGCCATACAGTGACACAGTGGTAGCGGCATCAGGAGTACACATAGTGACTCAGTGGAAGTGGCATCAGGAGGCCATACAGTGACGCAGTGGAAGCGGCATGAGGAGAACACAGAGTGACCCAGTGGACGCGGCATGAGGAGGCCATACATTGACTCAGTGGCAGCGGCATGAGGAGATCATACAGTGACCCAGTGGCAGCAGCATGAGGAGTACGCAGAGTGACCCAGTGGAATCGGCATGAAGAGGCCATACAGTGATCCAGTGGCAGTGGCATGAGGAGTACATAGAGTAACCCAGAGGAAGCGGAATGAGAAGGCCATACAGTGACGCAGTGGCATCAGCATGAGGAGGCCATACAGTGACCCAGTGGAAGTGGTATGAGGAGGGCATACAGTGACACAGTGGCAGCAGCATGAGGAGTCCACAGAGTGACCCAGTGGAAGAGGCATGAGGAGGCCACAGTGACCAAGTGGCAGTGACATGAGGAGGGCATACAATGACCGAGTGGCAGCGGCAATAGTTGTACACAGAGTGACTAAGTGGCAGCGGCATGAGGAGGGCATACAGAGACCCAGTGGCAGCGGCATGAGGAGGCCATACAGTGACCCAGTCGCAGAGGCATGAGGAGGCCATACAGTGACCCAGTGGCAGCGGCATGAGGAGGGCATACAGTGACCTAGTGGCAGCGGCATGAGGAGGTCATACAGTGACCCACTGGCAGCAGCATGAGGAGTACACAGAATGACCCAGTGGAATCGGCATGATGAGGCCATACAGTGACTCAGTGGCAGCGGCATGAGGAGCCCAAAGAGTTACCCGATGGCAGCAGCATGAGGAGGCCATACAGTGACCCAGTGGCAGCGGCATCAGGAGGTCATACAGTGACCCAGTGGAAGCGGCATGAGGAGGCCATACAGTGATCCACTGGCAGCGGCATGAGGAGTACACAGAATGACCAGGTGGAATTGGCATGATGAGGCCATACATTGACCAGTGGCAGCGGCATGAGGAGATCATACAGTGACCCAGTGGCAGCAGCATGAGGAGGCCAACAGTGACCCAGTGGCAGCGGCATGAGGAGGGCATACAGTGACCCAGTGGAGAGTGGCATGAGGAGGGCATACAGTGACCCAGTGGAAGCAGCATGAGGAGGCCATACAGTGACCCAGTGGCAGCGGCATCAGGAGTACACATAGTGACCCAGTGGAATTGGTATCAGGAGGCCATACAGTGACCCAATGGCAGCGGCATGTGGAGTACACAGTGTGACCCAGTGGAAGTGGCATGAGGAGACCATACAGAGACCCACTGGCAGCGGCATGAGGTGGGCATACAGTGACCCAGTGGCAGCAGCATGAGGAGTATACAGAGTGACCCAGTGGCAGTGGCATGAGGAGGGCATACAGTGACCCAGTGGCAGCGGCATGAGGAGGACATACAGTGACCTGGTGGCAGTGGCATGAGGAGTACACAGAGTGACCCAGTGGCAGCAGCATGAGGAGTACACATAATGACCCAGTGGAATCGGCATGATGAGGCCATACAGTGACTCAGTGGCAGAGGCATGAGGAGATCATACAGTGACCCAGTGGCAGCAGCATGAGGAGTACACAGAGTGACCCAGAGGAAGCGGAATAGAAGGCCATACAGTGGCGCAGTGGCATCAGCATGAGGAGGCCATACAGTGACCCAGCGGAAGCGGCATGAGGAGGCCATACAGTGACCCAGTGGCAGCAGCATGAGGAGTATACAGAGTGACCCAGTGGAAGCAGCATGAGGAGGTCATACAGTGACCCAGTGGCATTGGCATGAGATGGCCAAATAGTGACCCAATGGCAGCTGCATGAGGAGGCCAAAGAGTTACCCGGTGGCAGCGGCATGAGGAGGCCATACAGTGACCCAGTGGCAGCGGCATCAGGAGTACACATAGTGACTCAGTGGAATTGGTATCAGGAGGCCATACACTGACCCAATGGCAGCGGCATGTGGAGTACACAGTGTGACCCAGTGGAAGCGGCATGAGGAGGGCATACAGTGACCCACTGGCAGCAGCATGAGGAGTACACAGAATGACTAAGTGGAATCGGCATGATGAGGCCATACAGTGACTCAGTGGCAACGGCATGAGGAGATCATACAGTGACCCAGTGGCAGCAGCATGAGATGGCCAAATAGTGACTCAGTGGCAGCGGCATGAGGAGCCCAAAGAGTTACCCGGTGGCAGTGGCATGAGGAGGCCATACAGTGACCCAGTGGCAGCGGAATCAGGAGGTCATACAGTGACCCAGTGGAAGCGGCATGAGGAGGGCATACAGTGACCTAGTGGCAGCGGCATGAGGAGGTCATACAGTGATCCACTGGCAGCGGCATGAGGAGTACACAGAATGACCCAGTGGAATTGGCATGATGAGGCCATACATTGACTCAGTGGCAGCGGCATGAGGAGATCATACAGTGACCCAGTGGCAGCAGCATGAGGAGTACGCAGAGTGACCCAGTGGAATCGGCATGAAGAGGCCATACAGTGATCCAGTGGCAGTGGCATGAGGAGTACATAGAGTAACCCAGAGGAAGCGGAATGAGAAGGCCATACAGTGACGCAGTGGCATCAGCATGAGGAGGCCATACAGTGACCCAGTGGAAGTGGTATGAGGAGGGCATACAGTGACACAGTGGCAGCAGCATGAGGAGTCCACAGAGTGACCCAGTGGAAGAGGCATGAGGAGGCCACAGTGACCAAGTGGCAGTGACATGAGGAGGGCATACAATGACCGAGTGGCAGCGGCAATAGTTGTACACAGAGTGACTAAGTGGCAGCGGCATGAGGAGGGTATACAGTGACCCAGTGGCAGCGGCATGAGGAGGCCATACAGTGACCCAGTGGCAGCGGCATGAGGAGGCCATACAGTGACCCAGTGGCAGCGGCATGAGGAGGGCATACAGTGACCTAGTGGCAGCGGCATGAGGAGGTCATACAGTGACCCACTGGCAGCAGCATGAGGAGTACACAGAATGACCCAGTGGAATCGGCATGATGAGGCCATACAGTGACTCAGTGGCAGCGGCATGAGGAGCCCAAAGAGTTACCCGATGGCAGCGGCATGAGGAGGCCATACAGTGACCCAGTGGCAGCGGCAGCAGGAGGTCATACAGTGACCCAGTGGAAGCGGCATGAGGAGGCCATACAGTGATCCACTGGCAGCGGCATGAGGAGTACACAGAATGACCCAGTGGAATTGGCATGATGAGGCCATACATTGACTCAGTGGCAGCGGCATGAGGAGATCATACAGTGACCCTGTGGCAGCAGCATGAGGAGGCCATACAGTGACCCAGTGGCAGCGGCTTGAGGAGGGTATACAGTGACCCAGTGGCAGCGGCATGAGGAGGTCATACAGTGACCCAGTGGAAGCGGCATGAGGAGGCCATACAGTGACCCAGTGGCAGCGGCATCAGGAGTACACATAGTGACCCAGTGGAATTGGTATCAGGAGGCCATACAGTGACCCAATGGCAGCGGCATGTGGAGTACACAGTGTGACCCAGTGGAAGTGGCATGAGGAGACCATACAGAGACCCACTGGCAGCGGCATGAGGTGGGCATACAGTGACCCAGTGGCAGCAGCATGAGGAGTATACAGAGTGACCCAGTGGCAGTGGCATGAGGAGGGCATACAGTGACCCAGTGGCAGCGGCATGAGGAGGACATACAGTGACCTGGTGGCAGTGGCATGAGGAGTACACAGAGTGACCCAGTGGCAGCAGCATGAGGAGTACACAGAGTTCTCAAGTGGAAGCGGCATGAGGAGGCCATACAGTGACCCACCGGCAGCGGCATGAGGAGTACACATAATGACCCAGTGGAATCGGCATGATGAGGCCATACAGTGACTCAGTGGCAGAGGCATGAGGAGATCATACAGTGACCCAGTGGCAGCAGCATGAGGAGTACACAGAGTGACCCAGAGGAAGCGGAATAGAAGGCCATACAGTGGCGCAGTGGCATCAGCATGAGGAGGCCATACAGTGACCCAGCGGAAGCGGCATGAGGAGGCCATACAGTGACCCAGTGGCAGCAGCATGAGGAGTATACAGAGTGACCCAGTGGAAGCAGCATGAGGAGGTCATACAGTGACCCAGTGGCATTGGCATGAGATGGCCAAATAGTGACCCAATGGCAGCTGCATGAGGAGGCCAAAGAGTTACCCGGTGGCAGCGGCATGAGGAGGCCATACAGTGACCCAGTGGCAGCGGCATCAGGAGTACACAGAGTGACTCAGTGGAATTGGTATCAGGAGGCCATACACTGACCCAATGGCAGCGGCATGTGGAGTACACAGTGTGACCCAGTGGAAGTGGCATGAGGAGGTCATACAGTGACCCAGTGGCAGTGGCATGAGGAGGGCATACAGTGACCCAGTGGCAGCGGCATGAGGAGGACATACAGTGACCCAGTGGCAGCAGCATGAGGAGTACACAGAGTTCCCAAGTGGAAGCGGCATGAGGAGGCCATACAGTGACCCACTGGCAGCGGCATGAGGAGTACACATAATGACCCAGTGGAATCGGCATGATGAGGCCATACAGTGACTCAGTGGCAGCGGCATGAGGAGATCATACAGTGACCCAGTGGCAGCAGCATGAGGAGTACACAGAGTGACCCAGTGGAATCAGCATGAAAAGGCCATAAAGTGACCCAGTGGCAGCAGCATGAGGAGTACACAGAGTGACTCAGAGGAAGCGGCATAGAAGGCCATACAGTGGCGCAGTGGCATCAGCATGAGGAGGCCATAGAGTGACCCTGCGGAAGCGGTATGAGGAGGGCATACAGTGACCCCGTGGCAGCAGCATGAGGAGTCCACAGACTGACCCAGTGGAAGAGGCATGAGGAGGCCACAGTGACCGAGTGGCAGCGACATGAGTAGGGCATATAATGACCCAGTGGCAGCGGCATTAGTTGTACACAGAGTGACTCAGTGGAAGCAGCATGAGGAGGCCATACTGTGAACCGGTGGCAGTGGCATGAGGAGGCCATACAGTGACCCAGTGGCAGCGGCATGAGGAGGGCATACAGTGACCCAGTGGAAGCGGCATGAGGCCATACAGTTACTCCGTGGCAGCGGCATGAGGAGTCCACAGAGTGACTTAGTGGAAGCAGCATGAGGAGGCCATATAGTGACCCAGTGGCAGCGGCATGAGGCCATACAGTGACCCAGTAGCAGCAGCATGAGGAGTCCACAGAGTGACCTAGTGGAAGCGACATGTGGAGGCCATACATTGACCCAGTAGCAGTGGCATGAGGAGGCCATACAGTGACCCAGTGGAAGCGGCATGAGGAGGCCATACAGTGACTCAGTGACAGCGGCATAAGGAGAGCATACAGTGACCCAGTTGCAGCAGCATGAGGAGTCCACAGAGTGACGTAGTAGAAGCAGCATGAGGAGGCCATACAGTGACCCAGTGGCAGCAGCCTGAGGAGTACACAGAGTGATCCAGTGATAGCGGCATGAGGAGGCCATACAGTGACCCATTGGCAACGGCATGAGGAGGGCATACAGTGACCCAGTGGCAGCAGCATGAGGAGTACACAGAGTGACCCAGAGGAAGCGGCATAGAAGGCCATACAGTGGTGTGGTGGCATCAGCATGAGGAGGCCATACAGTGACCCAGCGGAAGCGGTATGAGGAGGGCATACAGTGACCCAGTGGCAGCACCATGATGAGTCCACAGACTGACCCAGTGGAAGAGGCATGAGGAGGCCACAGTGACCGAGTGGCAGCGACATGAGTAGGGCATATAATAACCCAGTGGCAGCGGCATTAGTTGTACATAGAGTGACTCAGTGGAAGCAACATGAGGAGGGCATACAGTGACCCAGTGGCAGCGGCATGAGGAGGCCATACAGTGACCCAGTGGCAGCGGCATGAGGAGGGCATACAGTTACCCAGTGGAAGCGGCATGAGGCCATACAGTTACTCCGTGGCAGCGGCATGAGGAGTCCACAGAGTGACTTAGTGGAAGCAGCATGAGGAGGCCATACAGTGACCCAGTGGCAGCGGCATGAGGAGGCCATACAGTGACCCAGTAGCAGCAGCATGAGGAGTCCACAGAGGGACCTAGTGGAAGCGACATGTGGAGGCCATACATTGACCCAGTAGCAGCGGCATGAGGAGGCCATACAGTGACCCAGTGGAAGCGGCATGAGGAGGCCATACAGTGACCCAGTTGCAGCAGCATGAGGAGTCCACAGAGTGACGTAGTAGAAGCAGCATGAGGAGGCCATACAGTGACCCAGTGGCAGCAGCATGAGGAGTACACAGAGTGATCCAGTGATAGCGGCATGAGGAGGCCATACAGTGAACCATTGGCAACGGCATGAGGAGGGCATACAGTGACCCAGTGGCAGCAGCATGAGGAGTACACAGAGTGACCCAGAGGAAGCGGCATAGAAGGCCATACAGTGGTGTGGTGGCATCAGCATGAGGAGGCCATACAGTGACCCAGCAGAAGCGGTATGAGGAGGGCATACAGTGACCCAGTGGCAGCAGCATGATGAGTCCACAGACTGACCCAGTGGAAGAGGCATGAGGAGGCCACAGTGACCGAGTGGCAGCGACATGAGTAGGGCATATAATAACCCAGTGGCAGCGGCATTAGTTGTACACAGAGTGACTCAGTGGAAGCAGCATGAGGAGGCCATACTGTGACCTGGTGGCAGCAGCATGAGGAGGCCATTTAGTGACACAGTGGCAGCGGCATGAGGGTGCCATACAGTGACCCAGTGGAAGCGGCATGAGGAGGCCATACAGATACTCAGTGGCAGTGGCATGAGGAGTCCACAGAATGACTTAGTGGAAGCAGCATGAGCAGGCCATACAGTGACCCAGTGGCAGCGGCATGAGGAGACCATACAGTGACCCAGTAGCAGCAGCATGATGAGTCCACAGAGTGACCCAGTGGAAGCGACATGTGGAGGCCATACATTGACCCAGTAGCAGTGGCATGAGGAGGCCATACAGTGACCCAGTGGAAGCGGCATGAGGCCATACAGTGACCCAGTGGAAGCGGCATGAGGAGGCCATACAGTGACTCAGTGACAGCGGCATAAGGAGAGCATACAGTGACCCAGTGACAGCAGCATGAGGAGTCCACAGAGTGACGTAGTGGAAGCAGCATGAGGAGACCATACAGTGACCCATTGGCAGCAGCATGAGGAGTACACAGAGTGATCCAGTGATAGCGGCATGAGGAGGCCATACAGTGACCCATTGGCAACGGCATGAGGAGGGCATACAGTGACCCAGTGGCAGCAGCATGAGGAGTACAGAGAGTGACCCAGTGGATTCAGCATGAGGAGGCCATACACTGACCCAATGGCAGCGGCATGTGGAGTACACAGTGTGACCCAGTGGAAGTGGCATGAAGAGGTCATACAGTGACCCAGTGGCATGAGGAGGGCATACAGTGACCCAGTGGCAGCGGCATGAGGAGGACATACAGTGACCCGGTCGCAGTGGCATGAGAAGTACACAGAGTGACCCAGTGGCAGCAGCATGAGGAGTACACAGAGTTCCCAAGTGGAAGCGGCATGAGGAGGCCATACAGTGACCCACTGACAGCGGCATGAGGAGTACACATAATGACCCAGTGGAATCGGCATGATGAGGCCATACAGTGACTCAGTGGCAGCGGCATGAGGAGATCATACAGTGACCCAGTGGCAGCAGCATGAGGAGTACACAGAGGGACCCAGTGGAATCGGCATGAAAAGGCCATAAAGTGACCCAGTGGCAGCAGCATGAGGAGTACACAGAGTGACTCAGAGGAAGCGGCATAGAAGGCCATACAGTGGCGCGGTGGCATCAGCATGAGGAGGCCATAGAGTGACCCTGCGGAAGCGGTATGAGGAGGGCATACAGTGACCCTGTGGCAGCAGCATGAGGAGTCCACAGACTGACCCAGTGGAAGAGGCATGAGGAGGCCACAGTGACCGAGTGGCAGCGACATGAGTAGGGCATATAATGACCCAGTGGCAGCGGCATTAGTTGTACACAGAGTGACTCAGTGGAAGCAGCATGAGGAGGCCATACTGTGACCCGGTGGCAGCGGCATGAGGAGGCCATACAGTGACCCAGTGGCAGCGGCATGAGGAGGGCATACAGTGACCCAGTGGAAGCGGCATGAGGCCATACAGTTACTCCGTGGCAGCGGCATGAGGAGTCCACAGAGTGACTTAGTGGAAGCAGCATGAGGAGGTCATACAGTGACCCAGTGGCAGCGGCATGAGGAGGCCATACAGTGACCCAGTAGCAGCAGCATGAGGAGTCCACAGAGTGACCTAGTGGAAGCGACATGTGGAGGCCATACATTGACCCAGTAGCAGCGGCATGAGCAGGCCATACAGTGACCCAGTGGAAGCGGCATGAGGAGGCCATACAGTGACTCAGTGACAGCGGCATAAGGAGAGCATACAGTGACCCAGTTGCAGCAGCATGAGGAGTCCACAGAGTGACGTAGTAGAAGCAGCATGAGGAGGCCATACAGTGACCCAGTGGCAGCAGCATGAGGAGTACACAGAGTGAGCCAGTGATAGCGGCATGAGGAGGGCATACAGTGACCCAGTGGCAGCAGCATGATGAGTCCACAGACTGACCCAGTGGAAGAGGCATGAGGAGGCCACAGTGACCGAGTGGCAGCGACATGAGTAGGGCATATAATAACCCAGTGGCAGCGGCATTAGTTGTACACAGAGTGACTCAGTGGAAGCAGCATGAGGAGGCCATACTGTGACCTGGTGGCAGCAGCATGAGGAGGCCATTTAGTGACCCAGTGGCAGCGGCATGAGGGTGCCATACAGTGACCCAGTGGCAGCGGCATGAGGAGGCCATACAGTGACCCAGTAGCAGCAGCATGAGGAGTCCACAGAGTGACCTAGTGGAAGCGACATGTGGAGGCCATACATTGACCCAGTAGCAGCGGCATGAGGAGGCCATACAGTGACCCAGTGGAAGCGGCATGAGGAGGCCATACAGGGACTCAGTGACAGCGGCATAAGGAGAGCATACAGTGACCCAGTTGCAGCAGCATGAGGAGTCCACAGAGTGACGTAGTAGAAGCAGCATGAGGAGGCCATACAGTAACCCAGTGGCAGCAGCCTGAGGAGTACACAGAGTGATCCAGTGATAGCGGCATGAGGAGGCCATACAGTGACCCATTGGCAACGGCATGAGGAGGGCATACAGTGACCCAGTGGCAGCAGCATGAGGAGTACACAGAGTGACCCAGAGGAAGCGGCATAGAAGGCCATACAGTGGTGTGGTGGCATCAGCATGAGGAGGCCATACAGTGACCCAGCGGAAGCGGTATGAGGAGGGCATACAGTGACCCCGTGGCAGCAGCATGAGGAGTCCACAGACTGACCCAGTGGAAGAGGCATGAGGAGGCCACAGTGACCGAGTGGCAGCGACATGAGTAGGGCATATAATAACCCAGTGGCAGAGGCATTAGTTGTACACAGAGTGACTCAGTGGAAGCAGCATGAGGAGGCCATACTGTGACCTGGTGGCAGCAGCATGAGGAGGCCATTTAGTGACCTAGTGGCAGCGGCATGAGGGTGCCATACAGTGACCCAGTGGAAGCGGCATGAGGAGGCCATACAGTTACTCAGTGGCAGTGGCATGAGGAGTCCACATAATGACTTAGTGGAAGCAGCATGAGCAGGCCATACAGTGACCCAGTGGCAGCGGCATGAGGAGACCATACAGTGACCCAGTAGCAGCAGCATGAGGAGTCCACAGAGTGACCCAGTGGAAGCGAAATGTGGAGGCCATACATTGACCCAGTAGCAGTGGCATGAGGAGGCCATACAGTGACCCAGTGGAAGCGGCATGAGGCCATACAGTGACCCAGTGGAAGCGGCATGAGGAGGCCATACAGTGACTCAGTGACAGTGGCATAAGGAGAGCATACAGTGACCCAGTGACAGCAGCATTAGGAGTCCACAGAGTGACGTAGTGGAAGCAGCATGAGGAGACCATACAGTGACCCATTGGCAGCAGCATGAGGAGTACACAGAGTGATCCAGTGATAGCGGCATGAGGAGGCCATACAGTGACCCATTGGCAACGGCATGAGGAGGGCATACAGTGACCCAGTGGCAGCAGCATGAGGAGTACAGAGAGTGACCCAGTGGATTCAGCATGAGGAGGCCATACAGTGACCCAGTGGCAGCGGCATGAGGAGTCCACAGAGTGACCTAGTGGAAGCAGCATGAGGAGGCCATACAGTGACCCAGTGGCAGCGGCATGATGAGTACACAGAGTGATCCAGTGGTAGTGGCATGAGGAGGCCATACAGTGACCCAGGGCAGCGGCATGAGGAGTACACAGAGTGACCCAGTGGAAGCGGTATGAGGAGGCCATACAGTGACCCAGTGGCAGCGGCATGTGGAGTACACAGAGTGACCCAGTGGAAGCGGCATGAGGGGCCATAGAATGACCCAGTGGCAACGGCATGAGGAGGGCATACAGTGACCCAGTGGCAGCAACATGAAGGGTATACAGAGTGACCCAATGGCAGCGGCATGAGGAGGCTATACAGTGACCCAGTGGCAGCGGCATGAGGAGTAAACAGAGTGACCTAGTGGAATCGGCATGAGGAGGCCATAGAGTGACCCAGTGGCAATGGCATGAGGAGGGCATACAGTGACCCAGTGGCAGCGGTATGAGGAGGAAATACAGTGACCCATTGGCAGCGGCATGAGGGGTACACAGAGTGACCCAGTGGATTCAGCATGAGGAGGCCATACAGTGACCCAGTGGCAGTGGCATTATTAGAGAATACAGTGACCCAGTGGCAACAGCATGAAGAATACACAGTGTGACCCAGTGGAAGCGGCATGAGGAGGCCATACAGTGCCCCGCTGGCAGCGGCATGAGGAGTACACAGAATAACCCAGTGAATGCGGCATGAGGAGGCCATACAATGACCCAGTGGCAGCAGCATGAGGAGTACACAAAGTGACCCAGTGGAAGCGTAATGAGGAGGCCATACAGTGAACCAGTGGCAGTGAGGAGTTGGCAGCAGTGTGAGTAGGCCACAGAGTGGCAAGGTGATATAATGTGTAGGTAGCAACAGGCTTAGAAGTCCATACAGTAAACCAGTGGCAGTGAGGAGGTGGCAGCAGCGTGAGTAGGCCACAGAGTGGCAAGCTGATATAATGTCTAGGTCACAACAGACTAGGAGGCCATACAGTGACCCAGTGCAGAGTGAGGAGGTGGCAGCAGCATGAGGAGGCCATACCGTGAAGCAGGGCTGTGGTTCCAACATTGGCACCCTGGCCACACTTCACCTTCTGCCCACAGATTGAACATATGGCCATGTTCTCCTCCCCCAGCGGCTTAACAAAAAACTGCCACATCGCCGAGTAAGTGATTTTACCCACAACACTCCACACTAACTGACTGCTACTGCCACTGCCTCTGTGATCCCTTGCACCACTGCTTTCCAGGCAAGTAGTCTGCTTCAAAGCGGGTGGTCTACCCCGGGCACATTTAGCTCCCTACCTTCCACTGCTGCCACCCTGCTGACTCCGCCGCTGCCTCATGCGCAAGCTGCAGCCTTCTTCTCCTGATGACAATGAAGCCCCTTCGTCACCTGGCTTCCAATTACAATCTGCTACATCGTCATCCACTACTGTCTGTAGGTCACTGATGTCCTCCTCAACACCAGCTCCAAATGTCTCCTCCAGCTCTTGGCTGAGCAGTTGCTGCTGACTGTCCTCTAGTACCTCCACCTCACTGTATAGCGGATCTGAGCCCACAGTATAGAGTAGTTCTCTAGCTGAGGGAACAGAAAAGGACAGAGATAGGTTGAGGACAGGTGAGGGCACAGGGCCTGCTGCCGGCCCATGCCAACCAAGGTTTGTGTTTGACGAACCCACCAACTCTTGGCTGGGGTGTCTGATGTGACTAGGGATGAAGTGGATGACCGAGTAAACCAGTGTACAACCGTTGGGTTGCTGGTCAAGACACGACCGCTACTTGACACTGGGAGCTCAGGCCTCTGTAAGTGACCCCTGCTGCCACGCCCCCTTACTCTGCTGCGACCTATGCCTGTGCCAGAAACATTTAGGCCTGTGACCTTCCACTGTGCATGGCCTCTCGCTTCTCTGTCTGACATACTGTTCGATGAAAAAAACGTCATTTTAAATTAAATAAATACAGGGCAAAAAGGCCTGTAATTTTCTACTTTGAAGAGAACGGCAAATATGCCCCTTGTTTCTTTCCCCACTAATGAACACCTATAAAAGAATTATTGATTTTTGCCAATACTGTATTGAGAAATGGCCTGTAACTTAATAGTGGTAACAAAATGGCAAATATGGTCCTTATGTGTTTCTGCACTAATAAACACCTTTAATCCCTTAAGAACCCAGCCCAAAAGTGTGTTAAGGACCAGGCCTCGTTTTTCAAAACTGACATGTGTCACTTTATAAGGCAGTAACTTTGAGACACCTTAACTTACACAATTGATTTTGAGTATGTTTTTTCATGACACATTGTACTTCATGTTAGTGGTAAATACTAATGAATATTTTTGTATTTATTTATAAAAAAAATAGGAAATTTTATGGAAATTTGGAAAAAAAAATCACAACTTTCCAAATGTGAAATGCTCTGCTTTTCAGACAGATAGTCATACCACCCAAATACATTAATGCATATTATCTACCATATCTTTGCTATATATGGGCATCCTATTTTAATCGTCCTGTAATTTGTTTGGGATGTTAGAAGGCTTACAAGTGTAACAGCGATTTTGCAGATTTACAAGAAAATTTCCCAAACTAATTTTTTAGGGACCACTTCAGTTCTGAAGAGGATTGTAAAGGCCTATATATTAGAAACCCCCATAAATCACCCAATTTTCAAAACTGCACCCCTTACATAATTCAAAACAGCATTTGGGAAGTTTGTTAACCCTTTAAGCATTTCACTGGAATTAAAACAATATGCAGTTGAAATCTAGACATTTAATTTTTTTCCACTAATTCCTTAATTTAGCCCTAAAATTAATACATTCACAAAGGGTTAAAGGAGAAAATGCATCTCACAGTTTGTTATTCAATTTCTCCCGAGCACGGAAATACCCCACATGTGGGTGTAAACTGATGTTTGGGTGAATGGCAGCGCACGGAAGAGAAGGAGCAACACTGGGCGTCTGAAAAGCAGATTTTGCTGGAATAGTTTTCACGTGCCATGTCTCATTTGCAAAGCCCCTAGAGTACCAATACAAAGGAAACCCCCAAAAAGTTACCCCATTTTGGAAACTACACCCCTCACAGAATTCATCAAGGGGTATAGTGAGCATTTTGACCCCACAGCCGTTTCACAGATTTTACTAACACTGGGATGTGTAAATGAAAAATTACTAAAACGTCACTTTATCCCCAAAGTTTTCATTTTCACAAGGGGTTAAAGGAGAAAAAGCACCCCACAGTTTGCAAAACAATTGCTCCTGAACATGGCAATATCCCATATGTGGTCGTAATCTGCTGTATTTGTACATGGGGGCTCGGAATGGAAAGAGCACTATTTTGCTTTTGGAGGGCAGATTTTGCTGGAATAGTTTTCAGGTGCCATGTTGCATTTGCAGAGCCTCTAAAGTACCAATACAGTGGAAACCCCCTAAAAGTGACCATTTTGGAAACTACACCCCTCACAGAACATATCAAGGGGTATAGTGAGCATTTTGACGCTACAGCTGTTTTACAGATTTTATTAACATTGGGACATTAAAATGAAAAATTACTTTTTTTCCAATAAACCATCAATTTAGCCCCAAATTTTTCATTTTCACAAGAGGACAAAGGAGAAAAAGAACCCCAAAGTTCGTTACACAATTTCTCCTGAATACAGAAATGCCCCATATGTGGTTGCAATCTGCTGTTTGGGTACATGGCAGGGCTCAAAATGGAAAGAGCGCTATTTTTTCCAATAAACCGTCCATTTAGTGACATATTTTTAATATCTGCAAATGGTTAAAGAAGAAAAAACACCCCACAGTTTGTTACACAATTTCTTCTGAACACAGAAATGCCCCATATGTGGTCGTAATCTACTGTATGGGAACATGGATAGGGCTCAGAATGGAAAGAGCGCTATTTGGCTTTTGGAGGGCAAATGTGGCTGGAATAGTTTTCAGGTGCTATGTCGCATTTGTAGAGCCCCTAAAGTACCAATACAATGGAAACCTCTCAAAAGTGACCCCATTTTAGAAACTACACCCCTCAAGGAATGTATCAAGGGGTATTATCATTTTGAGCCTAAAAATGCTTCCCAAAAATTAAAGTACAAAGTGAAAATTAAAGTTTTTAAAGAAATATCCAATTTCAGTGCCTAATACGTTGCGGCCACTTTGTGGCATCAGAGACATGCACTCCTAAAACTATTAAGTGGGCTATCCCACAGACAAAAAAAATTATATATGCAGCATCCCAGAGTGCTACTGCTTTTGTGTGTTTTTCATTGTGCCTCTGGGTTTCATGTTTGTATGTTTTGTTCCATGTTAAGTGTCATTGTTGTGCAGCTTTCCCCTCGGCATTTCCCCCTGCAGTGTTCAAACCCAGACTTGGTTCAGCCCTGGCCTATCACAGGCCACTGGGCGGGGTTGTAGGGAGATATTATCTCCCCAGCGAAGGTCAGGTCAGTTCAATGCTTGCAGCAGACTAGTCTTGGTGTGCAGAGCTGACCTGCCACCAGCCTCTGGACTGAAGGCCAACTGCCCCTCTCACAGGCTCAGGAGGGATATCACCATCCCCAGGCTCATCTGAAGACAGCCCAGAGCAAGGGAGTAAAGATTCCCAAGTGGCTGGATTCATTCGGTGCCGTACCAGGAGGAGCAGGAGAGGACCCTGACAGGAGAGTCGTACTCGGGCCTAGTCTACAGGTAATCAGATCCCTGTCAGGGCTCCCTGTAACTCCATCCCCAGTGTAGCTGATAGAGGCACAGAGGAGGAGTAGAGAAAGCCGTCCTGTGGAGCCTATACCATCTTTGGGTGCCCTCCTAGAACCAAGGCTGGGGGTTGGACACTGTAGGACTACTACCCCCATCTGAAAGCTGCTGTTGACCTACTGTTCCAGTTGCCTTAATAAACGGCTGTTTGGTTTACCTGCATCACTGAATCCTGAGTCGTGCCTGCTTTACCATCAGGGCTCTTCCGACTAACACCACACCGGCTCAGGTAGGAGAGGCCCCCCTCTTCAACTGGAAGTGCCCCGGGGGAAAGGACTAATACCATCACCATCCGGTAGTGCTGCAGGACCCCCCTCGACTTTGTCCAGCCTAGGAGTGGGACTGGAGCTGTTTGGGAGCGTACTCGGCCTGCTAGGTGGCACAGCATCCGCCACTACTACTCCCATCCTCCGGTCTCATCCGACTGGGTTGCGGCAAGGCGTTTTTGGCGTAGTCGGCAGGATCGTGACTCCCATGTCCTATAACATCACAGACTACGGTGTCAAGATCCTAAAACATTCATCTACAACGGGTGAGCTGAAAACCTTTATTGGCTGTGTGAGAGACTTTTCCCTGTGGATTTGTACTGTGGACTCTGTTTTATGTGCCTGGATTATAATTGCATGCCAGAGGACTTTCAGCTATTTCTGGACTGTATACTGTGCTGCGACATCACGTGAGCCCAGCCCATGAGGGGTTAACTCCAGCTTCAGACGGAGCTGCATCATTCAAAATTCTACAGCTCCGCAGAGGTTAACCGCCAGCCCGCCAAAACCAGTGCTCAGGCAGGAAAGACTGACGTCAGAGGTGCATCAGCCAAGCTCCACCCTTCTGTTTGAAAAGGACGAATCAGCGGCCGCTGATGTCAGTGGGATAGACCCTCCTATAGGACAGCGTCATCGGAGCCTCCTGGGCGCCGCCATCTTGGGTGAGTCCAACACCAGACCTGTCCTATGCGTAGTAGCACCGCCCACCAGCATACATCACCAGTTACGTGCCTGGAAAGTTCCAGGGAGCCCGCGTTTCTCAGAGACTACATATCTTGTGCATGCAGAGCCATCCTAACCTGCTGCATTATGTCACGTCCCCCATCTGTCTGAAGTATTAACCCCGATCCTGATGCCTGGACCTGGGGAGAGGAGATGGACACTGAGGACCTCATGGAAGAAATTCCTGTAACTGTGGTGCTAGCTACATACGGGACTCCGGCTCGAGCGCCCGTTTCACCTGCTGCTGTCCCGCCAACTGCTGTTCGCGCCCGAAGGACTACTACCATCGCCGGGTGCCAGCAACTTACAGTGGAGGAAGAGAAGGCGTATTCCCGTAGACGGGCTAGCCTAGAACCACCTGTGGAGGGCGAGGTGCCTGACCGGAGAAGAGGTACCGTGATGGACTTTGACCGGAGAAATGGCTGGGGATACGTCGTGGAGGACTCCAAGCGGGCCAATGTGTTTGTCAACCGGAGGTCGGTGAAGAGGCCTGGGCTGCCAGAACATCTACACAATCTGCACCCAGGTGAGAGAGTGGAGTTCACCCTAAAAGTTGGCCCTAAGGGATTCTGGGCAGCTGACGTTGACCGGATCCCTATGTCACCACCACAACACGAGAACTAGGAGGACTCTGCCACAGCCACCCCTGGTCGCCTGCTACCAACAGCCGCAGGCCTGGCCTACGGTCCACTTCCCTCCGGGGCTGCACCCACAGCACCTGCATCACCGCCACGCCCTGCTCCTGCTGCATCGCCACCTGCTGTCCTGAGCACCATCATCATCTCGGGGGGTGACCACATCTGTGTTGGAGGTCACTCTGCAACTCCTGCAGCTGCACAGCAAGTGGAGCCACCTGTCTACAAGAGCAGCATGAACCCAGCCACCGTCACCGCCTTCTACAAAGCCATGGAGAAGAAGGCCCTGGAGTTATGACTCCTGTCCAGGATGCCTGAGGCTGCACCATTGACACCCGCTCCAGCTTCACGTCCCAAGACATCGGGATCTTCTTCCATGGAAGCTGAGGAGTAAAGGTCGCCACCCGTAAGTTTTGTGCCCCCCCAGTCTACACCTGACTGGGGAGATCAAGTTTTCTTTGCCCTCCAGGGCGCCCTCTTGAGTGACTCCCTTGGACTCCTACGGATGTACATATCTCCAAGTTTTTGCCCTTTTTGTATTTTTGTGCCGAACTTGTGGACACTGCCCCAGTTTTCTCCTTATTTTCACCTGTCCCCATGCTCCAGGATGGACACTACCGCACCTGTGCCCTGGAGTCCCTAATTTTCTGTTGAGGCCCTGGGATTGGACACTACTTCATTTGTGCCTCAGGGACCTTTGTGTGTGTTCCTCAATTCCTTAAAAGTTTTGCTGGTGCCTGAGCTGGGACACTCAAAATTTTGTGCCTCAGGTACCAGGTGTAATTGGTGAACTTAAATGTTGTGACGAACAAGGCAAAACAAATAGGGACAGGGTCGAAGACCGTTGTCCCGATATGTTGTAAATAATTTGTGTTTTATTTGTTATGCTGTTTTGTATTGTCTTTTCCGCTGTATTGCCTTCCCTAGCCTGGGCAAAAGATTTGCCGAGGGCGGCTCAGGTAAAGATAGGGGGGTGTGCAGCATCCCAGAGTACTACTGCTTTTGTGTGTTTGTCATTGTGCCTCTGGGTTTCATGTTTGTATGTTTTGTTCCATGTTAAGTGTCATTGTTGTGCAGCTTTCCCCTCGGCATTTCCCCCCTGCAGTGTTCAAACCCAGACTTGGTTCAGCCCTAGCCTATCACAGGCCACTGGGTGGGGTTGTAGGGAGATATTATGTCCCCAGCGACGGTTGGTCAGGTCAGTTCAGTGCATGCAGCAGAGTAGTCTTGGTGTGCAGAGCTGACCTGCCACCAGCCTCTGGACTGAAGGCCAACCGCCACCCTCACAGGCTCAGGAGGGATATCACCATCCCCAGGCTCATCTGAAGACAGCCCAGAGCAAGTGAGTAAAGATTTCCAAGTGGCTGGATTCATTCGGTGCCGTGCCAGGAGGAGCAGGAGAGGACCCTGAAAGGAGAGTCTTACTTGGGCCTAGTCTACAGGTAACCAGATCCCTGTCAGGGCTCCCTGTAAATCCATCCCCAGTGTACCTAGCTGGGAGAGGCACAGAGGAGGAGTAGAGAAAGCCATCCTGTGGAGCCTATACCATATTTGGGCGTCCTCCTATAACCAAGGCTGGGGGTTGGACACTGTAGGACTACTACCCCCATCTGGAAGCTGCTGTTGACTGACTGTTCCAGTTGCCTTAATAAACGGCTGTTTGGTTTACCTGCATCGCTGAATCCTGAGCCGTGCCTGCTTTACCATCAGGGCTCTTCTGACCAACACCACACCGGCGCAGGTAGGAGAGGTTCCCTCTTCAACTGGAAGTGCCCCAGGGGAAAGAACTACTACCTCCACCATCCGATAGTGCTGCAGGACCCCCCTCGACTTTGTCCAGCCTAGGAGTGGGACTGGAGCTGTTTGAGAGCGTGCTCGGCCTGCTAGGTGGCACAGCATCCGCCACTACTACTCTCATCCTCCGGTCTCATCCAACTGGGTTGCAGCATATATGTGGGTGTAAACTGCTGCTTGGGCACACAGCAGGGTTTAGAAGGGAAGTAGGACTGTGTTTTTTTAGCTTTAGGAGTATATATTTAGAGGGACTTTCTGGACATGTTGTTTTTGCAGAGCCATGGAGGTGCCAGTAAATTGGAATTCCCCAAGAAGTGACCTCATTTTGTAGGGGCAATTTTAGGGTCTCTGCAAATGTGACATGGCGTCCAAAATCCGACAATCTAAATACAGTGGGGAAAAAAAGTATTTAGTCAGCCACCAATTGTGCAAGTTATCCCACTTAAAAAGATGAGAGAGGCCTGTAATTGTCATAGGTAGACCTCAACTATGAGAGACAAAATGAGAAAACATATCTAGAAAATCACAGTGTCTGATTTTTAAAGAATTTATTTGCAAATTATGGTGGAAAATTAGTATTTGGTCAATAACAAAAGTTCATCTCAATACTTTGTTATATATCCTTTGATGGCAATGACAGAGGTCAAACATTTTCTGTAAGTCTTCACAAGGTTGGCACACACTGTTGCTGGTATGTTGGCCCATTCCTCCATGCAGATCTCCTCTAGAACAGTGAAGTTTTGGGGCTGTCACTGGGCAACACGGACTTTCAACTCCCTCCAAAGGTTTTCTATGGGGTTGAGATCTGGAGACTGGCTAGGCCACTCCAGGACCTTGAAATGCTTCTTACAAAGCCACTCCTTCGTTGCCCTGGCGGTGTGCTTGGGATCATTGTCATGCTGAAAGACCCAGCCCCGTTTCATCTTCAATGCCCTTGCTGATGGAAGGAGGTTTGCACTCAAAATCTCACAATACATGGCCCCATTCATTCTTTCATGTACACGGATCAGTCATCCTGGTCCCTTTGCAGAGAAACAACCCCAAAGCATGATGTTGCCACCCCCATGCTTCACAGTAGGTATGGTGTTCTTTGGATGCAACTCAGCATTCACTCTCCTCCAAACACGACAAGTTGTGTTTCTACCAAACAGTTCTAATTTGGTTTCATCTAACCATATGACATTCTCCCAATACTCTTCTGGAACATCCAAATGCTCTTTAGCAAACTTCAGATGGGCACAGATATGTACTGGCTTAAGCAGGGGTCAGTCTGGCACTGCAGGATCTGAGTCCCTGGTGGTGTAGTGTGTTACTGACGGTAGCCTTTGTTAAGTTAGTCCCAGCTTTCTGCAGGTCACTCACTAGGTCCCCCCGTGGGATTCTGGGATTTTTGCTCACCGTTCTTGTGATCATTTTGACCCCACGGACTGAGATCTTGCGTGGAGCCCCTGATCAATAGAGATTATCAGTGGTCTTGTATGTCTTCCATTTTCTAATTATTGCTCCTACAGTTGATTTCTTCACACCAAGCTGCTTGCCTATTGCAGATTCAGTCTTCCCAGCCTGGTGCAGGTCTACAATTTTGTTTCTGGTGTCCTTCTACAGCTCTTTGGTCTTCACCATAGTGGAGTTTGGAGTGTTACTGTTTGAGGTTGTGGACGGGTGTCTTTTATACTGATAACAATTTCAAACAGGTGCCATTACTACAGGTAATGAGTGGAGGACAGAGGAGCCTCTTAAAGAAGAAGTTACAGGAGGCCTCTCTCATCTTTTTAAGTGGGAGAACTTGCACAATTGGTGGCTGACTAAATACTTTTTTTCCCCACTGTATCCGCTCCAAAAGCACATAGCACACCTTCACATCTGTGCCCTCCTGTGTGCGCAAGCGGCAGTTTATGCCCACATGAATGACACTGGTGTACCCAGGATAACGTACTTAATGCCATATATGGGTATAAACTACTGTTTGGGCACAAAAGGGAAGAAGCGCTATTTTGGGTTTTGGAGCACAGTTTGCTTTTTGGACACCATGCCACTTTTGCAGAGCCCATGAATTGCCAGTAAAGTGGAATCCGCAGACATGTCACCCCATTTTGAAAACTACACCCATCAAGGGATTTATCAAGTGGGGTAGCGAGAATTATTAACCCTTAAGTGTTGCATTAATTTAATTTCCAGAAATTAAATGCGCAGCTGATATTGAAAAGTTAAAAATGAAATTTTTCCATAGGTACGCCATTTCAGTGCCCAATATGTTGTGCCCAGCTTATGTCTGCACACACACACACACACACACACACACACTCCAAAAACTGTTAAGCGGGGATCCCGGGCACAACAGCTTTTGGAGCATTCGATCTCTGATACAAGCTGGGTACAACATATTACGCACTGAAATGACGTATTCCTGGAAAAATTGTCATTTTCACCTTTCACCATCAGCTGCATATTCATTTATGGATAATAAATTATAGCAACACTTGGGACTTTGGGGTTAAAAATGCTCACTGTACCCCTGGATAAAATCCTTCAGGGTTGTAGTTTCCAAAATGTGGTGAACTGTAAGGGGATTCCACTTTACTGGCGTTTCAGCTCTGCAAAAGTGCAATGGCATCCAAAAACCAAACCAACCAAGTCTGTGCTCCAAAAACCAAATAGCGCTCCTTCCCTGCTGTGCTTGGCTGTGCCCAAACAGCAGTTTATACCTACATATGACATTAAGTACATTATACTGGGTACACCAGTGTCATACATGTGGGTATAAACTGCAGTTTGGGCACCCAACAGAACACAGAAGGGAAGGAGCGCTATGTGGCTTTTGGAGTGCAGATTTAGATGTTTGCTATCTGGACGCCATGTCATGTTTGCAGAGCCTCTAGAGTACCAGTAACGTGGAATCCCCTAGGGAATGACCCCATTTTGAAAATTGCACCCCTCAAAGAATTTATCAAGGGGTGTAGTGAGCATTAGTATCCCAGACATGACTGCACAGCGGATGGGGAAAAGTGAATATGTAAGCTGTGCAGAGTACATTGGGTACACTAAATTCCCTATTATTTCCCCAGTAGCTCCTATTATTGGAGGGGTCACTCTGGGGGTCACTTCTGGTTTCTTATCCCTCATAAGGTCTAAATTTGGTTTGTCCCCTGATATACACTCGCACAGCTTATACATTCTCTTCTTGACACAGCCAGTTGTGTTCTAATGATTTGGCGATTTTTGGGGTTTTTGTCTTCACATTGTACGAGCTATATTTTCTTTATTTTTCTTGTGATGTAGTCATATGAGGGCTTGTTGTTTACGGTATGAGATGTATTTTGCATTGGCATCATTTTTGGGTGCCTGCAACTTATTAAATACATTTTATTAACTCTTTCTTGGTGGATTAAAAAAAAAAAAAAAAAAAACATCAATTCTGGCATTGCGTTTTACCTTTTAAATTTTTCACCATGCAGCGTAGAGCGTAAGTAACATGTTACCTTTATTTTGCGGGTCGGTACGATTACAGCGATACCTCATTTATATTGTTTTTTTATGCAATACTAATTTTGCAGAACAAAAACCCATTTGGAGACATAAATCTATTTTTTTGCATCACCATCTTCTGAGATGCGTAACATTTTTATTTTGCAGTTTACAGAGTTGGATTATGGCTTATTTTTTTAGGAACAATCTGTGATATTTATTGGTACTGTTTTGGGTTAGATATGACTTTTTGATCACTTTTTATGGCATATTTTGTAAGGTGAGATGGCAAAAAATCATTACCTCCGGCGTTTTTTTTCCGTTTTTTTTTTTCCTGACGTTCACCGTGTACGTTAAATATTGTTTGTTTTATTGCACAGGTTGTTACGGATGTGGAAATACCAAATATGTATTGTTTTTATTAAGTTTTAAGTTTATTTTTTATATAATTAATTTTATATAGGAAAAGGGAATTTTGGGGGCTTTAATCTTTTATTAATTTTTTTTCACATACTTTATTTTTTTATCACTTTATTTTACTTTTTCATGTGTCCCATTAGGACACCTGAGCCAGAGATGCTTTGATCTCTGGCTCAGTACTATAGACTACAAGACACGAGCATACAAGTGTCTTGCAGTCTATACAGGAAGTCAGCGCTATGCAGACGCATAGCGCTCACTTCCGGAGGTCCCAGCAGGATCAACCAGGTAGTGGGGCCTCCAGGCAGCCTGGGGTTACTGGGCAGACCCCGGGCTGCAGATTATAGATATCGGCACCACCCGATCTCGCCAAGGGGGGGTGCTGGGGGAGGCGGCAAGATGGCGGAACCCCTTGGATGCCGCGGTATCCAAGGGGTTAAAACCTCCGATCGGAACTTTTGCCAATACGGTATTGAGAAATGGACTGCAACTTTATACTGGGAACAAAATGGTGAATATGGTCCTTATGTGTTTCCACACTAACAAACAACTTTAAATAAGTGATAACCGCTAAGAATTATTGAATTTTGCCAATGTTGCATTGATAAATGGCCAGCAACTCTATACTGGGAACAAAATGGCGAATATGGTCCTTATGTGTTTCCACACTAATAAACATCTTTAAATAAGTGATAACCGCTAAGAATTATTGAATTATTGATTTTTGCCAATACTGTATTGATAAATGGTCAACAACTTTATACTGGGAACAAAATGGCGAATATGGTCCTTAAGTGTTTCCACACTAATAAACACCTTTAAATAAGTGTTAGGATAACAGCTAACTGCACAGATCAGTGGCTATTATTGAATTTTGCCACTACTGTATAGAGAAATGGCCTGTAATTTTATACTCTGAACAAAATGGTGAATATGCCCTTTATTTGATTCCACACTAATAAGCGCCATCAAAAAGGAGTTAGAACAGATGACTGTAGAGATAACTGGATGAGAATTCAGTCTTCTTTGGCACAGTAGTACTGACAAATGGACTGTAATGTTACGCTTTGGAAGAACAGTGAATAAGCCCCTTATAATAAACACCTTGAAAAAGACGTTAGAATAGATGACTGTAGAGATAACTGGATCAGAATTCAGTTTTCTTTGGCACAGTATTACTGACAAATGGCCTGTAATGTTATGCTTTGGAAGAACAGTGAATAAGCCCCTTATAATAAACGCCTTGAAAAGGCGTTAGAATAGATGACTGTAGAGATAACTGGATGAGAATTCAGTTTTCTTTGGCACAGTAGTACTGACAAATTGGCTGTAATGTTATGCTTTGAAAGAACAGTGAATAAGCCCCTTATAATAAACGCCTTGAAAAAGGCGTTTATTACAGATAAGTGCAGATATTAGTGTATGATAATTCAGTGTTTTTTGCTGTATTGCACTGCAAAAGGCTTGTTGTGTTCCACCTTGAAGACACAGGTATGAGTAATGAGCAGCAGTATAACAGTATAATGAGTGCTGCAATGTGTATTACAATTTTTACTGTTAATGACCACCCCAACAACCACCCCAAATTCTTCTTTCAATTCCTCCTTATCCTTTCCTTACAGTCCTAAGGCTCTTTCCCTGAACTTCTATCTGTTTTCTAAGTCTTTCCCTAGCTCCTGCTGACGTCTGTCCCTACAGTAAGAGCAATGTGAAATGACTGTACCTAAAATGGCCGAAGGTTTTTATAGGGCTGTGACATCACAGGGCCGACTGGCAGCTGATTAGCTGCGTGTTTGGCATTGTGGGTGATCTTGCTTTCCCAGAGTCCCTTGCCCCTTGTCCTAACATGCGCAGCAGCCATTTTATAAAAAAATGCGATTCGATGCATCAAAGCGTGAGGAAATCCAAAATCGAGGCGAATCGAAGATTTCCTGAAATTCAGATCAAATTCCAATTCTACAGCTTCGATTCACTCATCTCTAGTAGTGACGTGCAGCAAAAAAACGCTTCAGAAAAAAATGTGGCGGAAAAGCCATGGAAAAGGATATGATTTAGTGTAGTAATTGCATGACTAGATGAAGCTGCTCCCTGCCCCCTGTGACTAGTTAAGATAAATTTGCATATGCCAATCTAAAATCTTACCTGGCTTTTCAGTAACAGAAAGTTTAGTGAGGGGCGCAATAGGAAAGGACATTACTTGATGTTGCACACTCTGGGACCAGTTTAGGGTGGAAAAACCACTTGTCAAACTCCCTTTCTACTAAATTGGCATATAGTACAGTGTAATTTCAACAAAAATCATGATACTCATCTATCCAAGCATATATTTTTTGATTATTTTTCTATACACATTTATGCTCCCAAATACTCTTTTTTTCAGTCTATACAGATTTAGCCAAAATTGTGGACACCTTTTGAAATTGCAGCAAATGCAAATGTTTATATTTCAACTAAAAGAATTTAATGCTGAATTCAATAAAACCACAGAATTAAAATAATTGCAGTATTATTCTTACATCAACAAACATGTGATTGAGGTAAGTGGATTGAATTGCAAACTCTACTGGCCAATCAAAGTCTTTGTTCTGGGGCCCAATAAAATTGCAGTAGTTGTTTCTAGGGACCAATCTAGGGCAGCACCTACGATACATCATGTTTCAAGTTGGGGAACTCTTCAAGTTCTGCAGTTTGTTCTGTAGAAGAAAGATGGTTATTGGAGTAACTGAAGTGCCATTGCAGATTATGTTAATATTTGTAGTGTGTAGTCAAATTTGAAAAGTACATAATAAATATGTCAGAAGGGATTTGTTAGGAGTAGAACTGGAACCTCAGTGATTGCTGCTGTGAGTTTACTAACTTCCTTCTAATGTCTTTTTTACTTGGTGTTCCCCTTTAAGGCTTGATTACCTGTCTGTTTTCCAGGTCTTTAAAAGGTCACTCCTGTTTAAACCTGGTTGCTGGCTATTCAGTTTTTGTCCTGTTGGTTTGGCTTTTGTCTCTGTAACTGGCTCTTGTGTTGCTGACCCCTGGCTTTGCTGTTTTGACTTTGCTTCTGTCTACTGATTTGGCTCCCATCTTGTTGCCATCGCTGCCATCTTGTTGCCGACCGGATAAACGACTACTCCACTGTTACTCCCATTTGTACTTTATCATCATCTCTGCTGCCGACCGGATAAATGACCATCCTACTTCAATACTGCTCCGAGCCCTTCAGCTCTCATGGTTGCTCTGCAGCAATTGAAGTCACCTTTTCCTCCTTGCCACGAAAGTTCTGCACGTCCGAATAGACATATCCTCCGATTTTCTGCCAGGTCCTACGTTCCTATGGTGAGTAGTCTGAGATTCTGGGTCTGCTGCTACCTGTGGTGTGCCAATTTACGGTACACTGTTCAGTTGTTGCTAATCTGGCCAAAGAAACTTGCAAATTCCAACTTCGTCATTAGGAGCTCTGGTGAAGATGTCCGGAGGCTGGTTTAGGGTCAATTGAGGTGGGCAGTATATCTGGTAGCAGCTTTTGCAATAGTAGCGGTAGTCCTGGTTTTGTGACCTCTAAGCTGAGTGTGAACTGCATTTGAACCATAACAGGATTTTTGTGCTCTAACCTGAAAACAATGGAGATCAACCTCATAATAAGACCACTTATAGTTTTCACAGCATTAATATGGCTAGATATTCGGTAGGAACTAGATAGATTGTTTCTTTTTAAAGTAGAAAACTTTATAACATAATTAACACTTCTTTTGGTCCCAGTGATGAGGATGAGTAGTCCTGGAGCATGTCCAAGGCCTCACAACCCTTTTTGAAACCCTCCAAAAAAGTGACACTGCCATAGATTAAACCCTCAAGTAAGTGACCCCATTTGGATTCCACAACCAGACAATTATGAGCCCCAGATCCCTGAGTACAATGACAGCCATGGGATCATATTTAGCATGGCAGATTTTTTTAAATTACTTATTCAGTGATGATTTTATAGAACTTATGGTGCCCCAGACAAACTTACACACCCACCGGCATATTGCAAAGAATCCCATAGCATCTCTTGCCTCCATGTAATGCAACAGAGTTTTGCACATTCTGGGGATTCCTCCTGAACATGGGGCTTCTGAAGAAGCCATCCATTAGAGACTACTGGAGGACATACATCTTATACTGTACCCCATTGTACCACATCAAAATGTCCAAGATGTGTTTTGAGGCCTTATTTCTATTTTTACATTATGCAGATAAGGAACAGTGCCCACCCTAAGATGACCCCATTTTTGACCGTTTACATAAACCGAGACCCATAAACCCAATAGAAAATTTCCAAACATACACCTCTGAGAAGTGATTTTCCATAGTACCTGGAAACTATTCCAGTAAAATCTGCACTTCAAAAGACAAATAATGCTCCTTCCCTTCTAAACCCACCTTTGTCCAAACAACAGTTTATGACCACAAATTGGGTATTTCTGCACTTGGGAGAAATTTTTTAATAAAATAGGATACTTTATATCCTGGAAAAAGGGGAAAATTGATCAAAAACTACATCTAAGCGGGGGTGGCCTGGATATGACACTGTTTGGGAACTCCATGTCTCCTTAGGGCTTTTAGCCCGAATATTAGCTGACATCAGTTGCCCTACACCGAACTTATTTCTCAGAAGACCTGGGGATGATCACAGACTCTGGCCAAACCTGTTTCAACTCGCAGCAGAAGTGGCATCCACCAGTTCCTTACCAGAGCTCCTCCACCTCTCCAGCAGCTCAGCATGGCAGATGGTAAGCACATTTTCAACCTCAAGCTGAGGATAAGCTGCCTCTACTGCTCAGTCCCCTGTCCCTTCTTCACCAAACTGAGACAGGGTCTCCCCACCGATCGGAACACCCCACCACTCATTTGAGCTATCCATACTTGAGACCTGCATGCTGGAAATCCTTACCAAATCTGACGTGGAGAGTTATATTTCCCACCTAGAGGTGGTTTGCAAAATAGAGATTGGGGCCCTTTATGAGGACATGACTCATCTCAACACTGCTGTGCAATCCCTGAATGCCCAAACTGATGAGCTTCGGCAACACCAGGAGTCCCAAGATCACCAGGACAAAATTGTTATAGGCTTTAAACGCACTCAGCTCCTGGTCCTATGGGATTTGTCCCGCACGACATTGGCGAAGCATAGGGCCATGCTCCAACTTTTCACTCCGTGAGAAATGACAAAGGGTTATCCTTAAGATAGGCCATAAATATCTGATTGGTGGGGGGTGGTCAATTGGACCCTGAATCAGGGGTGTAACTACCAGGGTAGCAGCGGTAGTGGCTGCCACAGGGCCCGGGACATTCCGGGCCCCCAATGCTATTTTTTTTTTTTTTAATAGGCCGTTATCTGATGGAGTAACCCCAGCAGGTAACGGGACCTATTTACTTACCAATCCCCGCTCCTGCTCATGGCCGCCTGCGCTTTCCATTCTGTGGAGGTGGAGGTGACTGTGAGCAGGAGCTGGGATCGGTAAGTGAGACCACGGGCCGCGAACCCGACAAACACTGCTATTGTTATACTCTGGGGTCTTTTCTGACCCCAGAGTATAATGATCGGAGAGCCAGGGGAGGTGAGGGAACATAAAAAACACTGTTACTTACTTCTCCTACGCTCCGCAGGCTTTGTTGACGTTACGTGGGCCGGGCCTGCATCATTATGCTTTGCGACGCCGGCCCAGCTCACGCGAGATCTGGTCCAACATTGAAGAAGGCCGAAGTAGCGGGGAGTGTGCCAGAGCCAGGAAGAGTAAGTAAGTAACTTTTTTTTTTTTTGTTTGTATCCTCCCCTGGGTCTCCGATCATTACACTCTGGGGTCTGAAAAGACCCCAGAGTATAATAATTGTTGATGGGTGGTCCACAATGGGGCATAATACTGTGTGCAGGGGCCACTAGGGGGCATAATACTGTGTGCAGGGGCCACTATGGGGCATAATACTGTGTGCAGGGGCAACTATGGGGCATAATACTGTGTGCAGGGGCCACTATGGGGCATAATACTGTGTGTATGGGCCACTATGGGGCATAATACTGTGTGCAGGGGCCACTATGGGGAATAATAGTGTAGGCAGGAATGCCTTTTGCACGGGAGGGGGTTGGAGGGGGCAGCGGTTTGTGGGGGCCCCATGTCAAATGTTCGCCTTGGGGACAAGCCATTCCTAGTTACGCCACTGCCCTGCACCAATCATTCGCTTGGGAGTGTTTCCGATTCCTGTAGTATACAGAGCATGGAGCCAGAAACAGATAGCTCCGTACACTGTATAATGGCCCAGTGGCATTACTACATCAAAGCTGGTGTTGATGTCAATGGAAGCTGTGATGCAGTAATGACACATAGTGACTGTATAGTATACGGAGCTGTCTGTTTCTGACTCCATGCACTGATACAGGGACTGGAAGCACCCAACAAATGGCAGATCCATGCAGGGGCAAACTGTTGGCCCCCACCAAAGATGCCCATATAGATAACCCATAAAAAAAAATCACAAACAAACCTTTAAATGATTCCCCCTAATGAACTCTTAAAAAAATCCCAAACAACCATTTTAATAATGCCCCTTTATATTATTGCCTCATATATCCATCCTACCCCCATTTCCACTATTATATGAATAATTCCCCCCCCCAGTGTAAAAAAAAAAAGACAAAAATTTATAAAAAAAATTATAATCACCTCACATCTGACCCTGATGCTTGGAGCTGCTTCTCCCCCATCTTGCTTGTAGGTTGCAAACCTCTTCAGGCCTACAACCTACAAGGCCCTTCAGAGGACCATCTCTCATCAGGACATACCTGGTTCTGACTTGACTTTGCTAAACTTTATACCTACCACCCCCCTTTTTTTCTTCCTTTCCTTCCCTTTCTCTCTTTCACTCCTTTCTTACCTTACCCTCTGCTCTCCTTTCCCCTCCCATCCCCGCTTCGTCTTCCCTATCCCCACATTTGCATTCCCTCTCAATGGTGTTTCTACATAATTGTATTTTCAAAATGTTTTCTGTGACACTTACACAGTGGGGGAAAAAAGTATTTAGTCAGCCACCAATTGTGCAAGTTCTCCCACTTAAAAAGATGAGAGAGGCCTTTAATTGACATCATAGGTAGACCTCAACTATGAGAGACAAAATGAGAAAACATATCTAGAAAATCACGTTGTCTTATTTTTTAAGAATTTATTTGCAAATTATGGTGGAAAATAAGTATTTGGTCACCTACAAACAAGCAAGATTTCTGGCTCTCACAGACCTGTAACTTCTTCTTTAAGAGGCTCCTCTGTCCTCCACTCATTACCTGTAGTAATGGCACCTGTTTGAAATTGTTATCAGTATAAAAGACACCTGTCCACAACCTCAAACAGTCACACTCCAAACTCCACTATGGTGAAGACCAAAGAGCTGTGGAAGGACACCAGAAACAAAATTGTAGACCTGCACCAGGCTGGGAAGACTGAATCTGCAATAGGCAAGCAGCGTGGTGTGAAGAAATCAACTATTGAAGCAATAATTAGAAAATGGAAGACATACAAGAGCACTGATAATCTCCCTTGATCAGGGGCTCCACGCAAGATCTCACCCCATGGGGTCAAAATGATCACAAGAATAGTGAGCAAAAGTCCAGAACCACACAGGGGGACCTAGTGAATGACCTGCAGAAAGCTGGGACTAACATAACAAAGGCTACTGTCAGTAACACACTACACCACCAGGGACTCAGATCCTGCAGTGCCAGACATGTCCCCCTGCTTAAGCCAGTACATATCCGGGCCCATCTGAAGTTTGCTAGAGAGCATTTGGATGTTCCAGAAGAGTATTGGGAGAATGTCATATAGTCAGATGAAACCAAAGTAGAACTGTTTGGTAGAAACACAACTCGTCGTGTTTGGAGGATAGTGAATGCTGAGTTGCATCCAAAGAACACCATACCTACTGTGAAGCATGGGGGTGGAAGCATCATGCTTTGGGGCTGTTTCTCTGCAAAGGGACTGGGATGACTGATCCGTGTATATGAAAGAATGAATGGGGCCATGTATTGTGAGATTTTGAGTGCAAACCTCCTTCCATCAGCAAGGGCATTGAAGATGAAACGGGGCTGGGTCTTTCAGCATGACAATGATCCCAAGCACACCACCAGGGCAATGAAGGAGTGGCTTCATAAGAAGCATTTCAAGGTCCTGGAGTGGCCTAGCCAGTCTCCAGATCTCAACCCCATAGAAAACCTTTGGAGGGAGTTGAAAGTCCGTGTTGCCCAGCGACAGCCCCAAAACATTATTGCTCTAGAGGAGATCTGCATGGAGGAATGGGCCAACATACCAGCAACAGTGTGTGCCAACCTTCTGAAGACTTACAGAAAATGTTTGAACTCTGTCATTGCCAACAAAGGATATATAACAAAATATTGAGATGAACTTTTGTTATTGACCAAAAACTTATTTTCCACCATAATTTGCAAATAAATTCTTTAAAAATCAAACAATGTGATTTTCTGGATTTGTTTTCTCATTTTGTCTCTCATAGTTGAGGTCTACCTATGATGTAAATTACAGGCCTCTCTCATCTTTTTAAGTGGGAGAACTTGCACAATTGGTGGCTGACTACTTTTTTCCCCACTGTATTTGTATACTGCATTTATGCATGTTTGTCACATCATTTGCATTTTTTCTACCCTCTTCCTTTTGTATGTCCAAAACTTTAATAAACTCGATTCCTAAAGAAAAAACAAAGCACATCTAAATGGTTAAATGTAATCTTTTTCAATTTCATGGCCCAACTCAAATTAGTACAGTGAAAAACAACTGGGTTCAAAATGGTCAAAACACCCATAGATGAAATCCTTAAGAAAACTAGTTTCCAAAATGGGGGGGGATGTCTACTTTTTTGGTACCTCTGTAGCTCTGCGAATGCAACATGGTAACTGAAAATCATTCCAGCAAAATCTGCTCTCTAAAAGACAAATAGCACTCCTTCCTGTCTGAATATTCCCCTGTGCCCAAAAACCAGTTTATGACCACAAATGGGGTATTGCCATACTCTAGAGAAATTATGTAACTGTAATAGGACATGTTTTTTTTTCCACAAAATCATAACGTCTTATTAATGTGATATGACAGGGTTAATGTATTGCTGATCAGTCTGAATGTATTTCTTGTTGCACATCTATAGGATAATTTCTGTTACTGATCACTCTGTATTTCTGTATACTTTTCTGTACTGATCAGTAGATAAGTATTTCTTCAAATTCCTGTACCATAAATGGTCATGTTATAAGCTGACCACTCAGCCCCTCACCCTCCCCAAAAGGTACTATAAAAACTATAGGTTGCTATTGTTTGGTAGTCTCAGTATGGATCATGAAATAGATGCCATGCACCTCCGGAAGTCACCGAACGATGGGTGTATATCCGTGCATGATATATAATGGGGCTCCTCATCCAGTGAACTATTACATCATTTGTAACCACAGCTACCGTGTTTCTCCAAAAATAAGACAGGGTCTTATATTATTTTTTGCTCCGAAAAAAGGGCTAGGGCTTATTTTCAGGGTAGGTCTTAATTTTTTCCATGAACAAGAATCACACATTTGATCGCTTTTTATTTCAACTTTTATCAGAGGTGAAACAGCGAAAAAACAGCAGTTTGGCACTTTTGTTTTTTTTTTTTTCCGCTACGGAAAATTCACCATAGAGGTAAAATATTTGTATATATTTGTAGAGTGGGCGTTTTCGGACACAGGGATTCCTAATGTGTATGTGTTTCACAGTAATATTTTAGTTTTATATGTATTCTAGTGAAAGTGGGGGGGGGGGGCTTGAACTTTTATTGTTTTGTTTTGTTTTTTAATATTTTTTTAACTTTTTTCTTTTACTATTAACCCCTCCTAGGGGGCTTGAACCTGCAATCTTCACATAGTATTGCAGTCTATGGGAGATTATCTACATTACTAGTGAGGCTGGACCTCAATAGTAATATTTCTATGACAGGCCTGGAAGCCTTCATAAGGCTCCCTGCTGTCAAAGGAACAGGTCGGCTCCCGCGATCTCGCCGCGCGGGAGCCGACCTGCAACGTGAAAGGTATGGGGCTGGTGGGGACCGGCTCCGGGAATAGTTTCTCTGCTTTGGGGGGGGTGGATTTGGGGGGGGGGGGCTATAGGGACTGTAGCTATAGTATTGTTAAATCTTATAGTCTAAAGTTAGAACCTAAGAATGGAAAAGGTCATAAAGTAACATTTGTGTGGCATGTCATTCTTGACAGACTATGGCTAAAGTAGCTCTGTGCTGAGTAGATGGAAAAAGGAAGGTCTCAGTATTACACACAACACGTCATAGTAACCAAATTTAGGGCTATATTCATATAGGGAATGATCCAGTATCCATGGAAGGATCATACCAAAAACTTATCCATATGAGGAATTATGATGGACAGGGGTAAGGCTCTCTCAGCCTTTAAAAGCAGGCTTTAGGAGTATGGGGGCAGAGCACTAACACCTTTTCACAACAGCTCTCATTCTATTTGTTCTAATTCTTGATCTTCTGTTTAAACCTTAACCTATGTTTTAGGAATAGATTTTTCTGTAACCTATTTGCTTTGATTAAACCTTGTTTTTGTTTTGATCCATTCAACGGACTCCTGCTGTTCTCTGGTGTCACCTAAGTGCACTCTGTGTCATAAATCAAGGAGTGTGGTTGGTATTTAACAAGTATAGTAGCTATAGGCGGTTGGGACCGGCGGTTGGGACCGGCGGTTGTCACCTAAGTGCACTCTGTGTCATAAATCAAGGAGTGTGGTTGGTATTTAACAAGTATAGTAGCTATGGGCGGTTGGGGGGGGAGGTCACACTTAGCAATGCCCGCGGTCAGAGTCCACTCTGATCGCGGGCATTAACTACAGGTTGCGCTACTTTGGTGGGAAAGAGGGAGGGGGGATCACGCTGAACAATGCCCGTGATCAGGATAGAAACTGATCTCGGGCATTAACTCCTGGTCTCTGCGGACACTGGTTACGGCAGCTATGGTAGCCGCTCTGCAGCAGAGCGGCCGCCATCTTTAAGGACCCGGCATCCGCTGTAATCTCACATCTCACGTCAGGATGTCAGGAATAGGTTAAATTAGCTGGGGCTTATTTTTGGAGTAGGGCTTATATTTCAAGCCTACTCCAAAAAACCTGGAAATTCTAGCTAGGGCTTATTTTCAGGGTAGGTATTATTTTTGGAGAAACATGGTAAGTATTCTCTCTTTTCATTTATTAAACACTTATTATTTTATTATATTCTGGTCTGATTATAGCCATTCTTTGACCATCGTTGAGTTAACCTGTTTTAAAAAAAAACCTGTTTCCTATACTTGGTGTCAGAGCCTTGGGATTGGTCTAAGAATTACAATAATTGTGCTATAATTGTGTTATAGAGAAATTGCAATGTCTGGGTTAGCAAAGATGTTTAGTGTAGGGGTTATTAGAGTTGAGACTCCATCTTGTCTCGCTACATCCATGTTTGAACTACAAAAGACTCTGCTGAGTTAGCAATTAGTAGCCTGAGATAGCATTTTCTGGGCGTTGAGCCAAATCCTCTTGATAAGATACTACTCCTCCTTAGGGTGGGTTCACACTTGCGCTTGAGTCCGTCCGCTGCTAATCCGAGGGAAAATCTCGGAAAACTGGATAGGCACCAGATAGCGACAGGTTAGCGACGCATTGCTTAAAAACCCATTCATTTGAATGGGTTTTTAAAGCAATGCGCAGGTGTCCGATTGCACCCTCTGCGTTGCAAAGCCATTTTTTTCGTCGGACACAAAGTCCTGCATGTCCGACTTTGTTTTTCCGATGAAAAAACTGTATTCGTGGCGCAGAGGGTGCAATCGGACACCCGCGCATTGCTTTAAAAAACCATTTAAATGAATGGGTTTTTTAAGCAATGCGTCACTAATCTGTCGCTATCCGGTGCCTATCCAGTTTCCCGAGATTTTCACTCGGATTGGCAGCGGACGGACTCAAGCGCAAGTGTGAACCCACCCTTATTCATGGTCATTCATGATTTCATAACATGATTCTCAAGGTAACGATGTTTTTCATAAGTTTCACATCTGGTTTGTAATTCTCCATGTTACATTTGGCAATATGCCGTCTTTTTCTCCTTATTAAAAAGGAAAATTTGATTCAGTGTATCTAATCTCTGTGTCAGGTTATTCTCCGAGCTCGTATCTACAGTGCCTTGCGAAAGTATTTGGCCCCCTTGAACTTTTCAACCTTTTGCCACATTTCAGGCTTCATACATAAGGATATAAAATTTTAATTTTTTGGTGAAGAATCAACAACAAGTGGGACACAATCGTGAAGTGGAATGAAATTTATTGTATATTGTATGCTGCCACCACCATGTTTGACAGTGGGGATGGTGTGTTCAGGGTGATGATCTGTGTTGCTTTTACGCCAAACATATCGTTTTGCATTGTGGCCAAAAAGTTCGATTTTGGTTTCATCTGACCAGAGCACCTTCTTCCACATGTTTGGTGTGTCTCCCAGGTGGCTTGTGGCAAACTTTAAATGAGACTTTTTATGGATATCTTTGAGAAATGGCTTTCTTCTTGCCACTCTTCCATAAAGGCCAGATTTGTGCAGTGTACGACTGATTGTTGTCTTATGGACAGACTCTCCCACCTCAGCTGTAGATCTCTGCAGTTCATCCAGAGTGATCATGGGCCTCTTGGCTGCATCTCTGATCAGTCTTCTCCTTGTTTGAGATGAAAGTTTAGAGGAACGGCCAGGTTTTGGTAGATTTGGATCATTCAGAGAATTGGATCATTCAGAGAATCTTAATTGAACTTCTGTTTTTTATTTTTTACAAAAGTTTAAAATAACCAATAAATTTCGTTCCACTTCACGATTGTATCCCACTTGTTGTTGATTCTTCACCAAAAAATTAAAATTTTATATCCTTATGTTTGAAGCCTGAAATGTGGCAAAAGGTTGAAAAGTTCAAGGGGGCTGAATACTTTCGCAAGGCACTGTACCAATTAGAAACTCTAGTGACATACTGGAGGGAGCAGGTTTTGCCCCAACAAATTCTGACGCCCAACGTGTGGGGCTCAACTGAAGACATCTCCTGGGACACTGAATCTAGAGGGGATCCTTGTACTGCCGGGACGAACAGATCGTAAAACAGCACTGTAAGGTAAAAGCTTTCATCTTACAATTTTGTTCTGTGCCTCCCTGTTTGTGCAGCTTCCTGTCCGATGTACCAGTGAGTATAGTATGTCTTTATAGTCGAATCTATTTTGATAAAGAACTTTACAGGTATGTCAGTGTGAGTATAGGGTGATGGATGTCCCTAATATTTGTTTGATTGTGTGTACAGTCCCCCTGTACCTTCTGTTTGTAATCTGGGTCTTGTGAAAAATTACCATTAAGGTACTTCAAAGTTCTAGTGAGGCATGGAGTATAACGATCGGGGGCCCAGGGGAGGAGAGCGAACATAAAAAACACTGTTACGTACCTCTCCTGCGCTCAGGCAGTCTTCGGGCCTGTTTGGTGACGTTCCAGACATCAGCCGGTGTCATTATGCGTCATTATGCATCGCAAAATCAGCCCGGCCCACGTGAGATCTGGTCCAACATTGAAGATGGCCGAAGTAGCGGGGAGTATAATAATCGTTCATGGGTGGTCCACAATGGGACATAATACTGTGTGAAGGGGCCACTATGGGACATAATACTGTGTGCTAGAGCCACTATAGTGCATAATACTGTGTGCAGGGGCCACTATGGTGCATAATACTGTGTGCAGGGGCCACTATGGGACATAATACTGTGTGCAGGGGCCACTATGCTGCATAATACTATGTGCAGGGGCCACTATGGGACATAATACTGTGTGCAGGGGCCACTATGGGACAAAATACTGTGTGCAGGGGCCACTATGGCACATAATACTGTGTGCAGGGGCCACTATGGGGCATAATACTGTGTGTAGGGGCCACAATGGGGCATAATACTGTGTACAGGGGCCACTATGGCGCATAATAGTGTGTGCAGGGGCCACTATGGCGCATAATATTGTGTGCAGGAATGCGGTTTGTGCGGGGGGGGGGGCGAGGGGACGGTCCAAGGGGGTTGGGGGCGGCGGTTCGGGGGGCCCCATGTCAAATGTTTGCCTTGGGGCCCAGTCATTCCTAGTTATGCCACTAATACAGTAGATGAGGTACAGAGGACAGAAAGGAAGCCTACAGAGATGATGCAGAGGACAGCGACTTCAGGACAAGATTTCTGCAAGGGATTGGAGAGGTGAAGTAGGGGAAAGTTAAAGGAATCCTCCCTCTCTCTCTCCAGCATAGTACAGGAAAAAGGTGAAACTGTTGAAATGTTTTACTCCAGACTGCAGACCAGATGGTCTGACCTGGGATATGACCAAGTACATGGAGAGTCCTTAATGTCAATCACCTTTGTTGAGGGGCTAAAACCTGCATTACAAAGCCATTTGAAACAATGTAAACCTAAATGGAGACAAGGCGGGTAGTCTTGCATTGTTGCAGGCTGCAAAGGGACTGAAACTAAACATGAGGTCAGTTCCAGCACCCCCTAAGACCATGTATGCTGGACCTAAACAAAACCAAGGTCAAAGTAAACATTTTAAGAAAACAGTATGCATGGACTGTGCTGCCACAGGGAGCTCAAAATTCTCCCAACATGTACACTCAAGCATTGCAATCTGTTTTACAATCCTGGACTCTTCCCGAGAGAGTGGTCCTCCTACAATATGTCCTCCTTTGTGTGAATTCACAGGAAGTTTGTGAACTGGCTACTGTTAGTCTGTTGTGCTTCTTAGCAAAAAGCAGTTGCAAGGCTTCAAAAGATAAACTACAGTTTTGTCAACAAAAAGTCATTTTCTTGGAACACTGTTTATATCACATGGTGTCAAACATCTCACTGATGAGAGCAAACAGGCTGTACAGCAGATTGACAACTTTGCTTCAAAAACTCAAAACCTTTCTGGGATTGGTCTCCTATTGCAAGTCCTGGATATGCTCTGCTTCTATTCTTATGCAACCTCTCTATGATTGTCTTGCTTCTACTCCCTTTTCTTTAACAATGGAAGCAATAGATAGCTTCCATTCTCTCAAGCTTGCTATCTTAATCTCTCCTGCATTTGGTATTCCTAACTATGATTTACCCTTTTTTTTTGTTCCTGACTGAAAACCAGGGACATGCAACGGCTGTACTAACCCAGAAACATGGTGATAGACCTAGACCTCTTGGCTACTACTCCATGCGTATGGATCCCGTTGCTAGGTGAGCCCACTCCTGCGTCAGAGCAGTAGCTGCTCTACAAGCTATGATTGACAAGTCTTCAGACATAGTTTTAACTTATCCACTTACAGTGTTGACACCACAGGATATTCAGGGTATTCTGTCTCAAGTACAGCCAAAACATATTTCAATGGCCTGACAGATTAAGCTACAATGTGCTCTTCACATGCCACCTAACATAACCTTTCAACGATATACTATGTTGAATCCTGCTACTCTTCTTCCAGTAGGATATCATGATTCAAATGGGGGAGTAGAGAGACACGCTGATTTATTTCTGAACTCATTATTTGAGGAAGATCTTTTTGATGCTATGTAAGATGGTGAAACAGCCCTCATGTTGTGAATGTACCTGTTTCTGTAAATAAGTTTATTTTATAAACTGACATTTTGTTGTTTGACCAGAAGAGGCCACTGTTGCATAAGAAATGGGAAAAGACTGTACTTCCCTGGAGTAGTGACATGGATACTCTGTTCTGAGGAGGTGGAGCTACAAGAAGGAGCAGAGTGCATATGGCAGCCATCTTGAGAGAGTTCTCTGAGCTATGAGGAGGAGGACTGGAGTGTGATACACATGTAGAAGCATCCCTAAGGGACAAGAGCTACAGCAAAGTGGAGCTGAATCAAAGACTGTTCCAGAGTTGGTCCAGACAACATCCTGAAGGAGAAGATTGCCATCAAGGACTTGGCAGATAAGTGGCACTGTCAGTGAGATCGCATGTTTTCTGGACGAGCCTCTCTTCCAGTTGTTCCAAACAAAGGCTAAAGGTACCCAACAGACACGGGTCAGTAAGAGTACCACATTACATTGTTGGCACCAAATTGCTTGGGACTGAGTAAGGGCCTGTAGTTAGATTAGTTAGGCATACTCATCGTCACAGGCCACACTACTGGTGAATCAGCTACCTATTCGGTAGTAAGGACTAGGACTCAGAGAATTCTATTGAGTTGTAACTCTCAGAGAGGAGCATCTAAGGAAGTCTAGAAGCGACATTTTATGCATCTTCACATTTCTTTGGCTTGCAAGCTGACCTACTATCATATTTACTTGGTTGTACTTTATTTGGGGGGGAATAGGGGTAGTTTGATAAGTTTATAAGCTTTTGTGTTATACCGCTGGTGCCCCTATTACACTCAATAAATTGTTCCTGTGACTAGGGTAATAAAATGTAACAAGCGACTGGTTAGTTGCAGCCTGCAGATAGGTAAAAGCTTGGAGTATATTGGAGGCGCACATTGGAGGGCACCACGCTGTACAACACCAATGCCTTAGCTCCCTAGCTGAGTAAGTATCTGGGAGTGTTCTTTTTGGTAAAGGGGTGTTACTAAACTAGGTAAAATCTTGTTTTTACTGTTTTTAAGTGAATTGGAGTCGCTTTCTTTGTTCGTGACTTCGCTGTATCCTGGGGAGCCCACCCCGGTACACGGCTTACAGCTACACATGGCAATGATTGTGTTTCCCTGATGCAACAGGAAACAGTAGGGTTCTCAATTGTTACTGAGAAACCATTGACTAATCCAGATTTTAAGTTTTTTGTAGATGGTTCCAAAAATCAAGGAGATGATGGACGGTTCCACACTGGATATGCAGTGGTCACACAGCATGACACAGTCCTTGCAGAATCACTTCCCCCTCATGTGTCAGCAGAGGAGGCGAAACTGAAAGCACTCACTGAAGCGTGTAAAGTGGCAAAGAACAAGATGGCAAACATCTACACAAATTGTAGATATGCTTTTGGGATTGCACATGATTATGGTCCCATTTGGAAATCAAGAAGCTTCCTGACATCAGCTGGACAACGCATTAAGAATGGTAGGTCTGTACAGGGGCTAATGGACTCTCTACTGCTACCTCAGCAGGTGGCTATAGTTAAAGTAAAAGCACATACCATGCTGAAAACAACTGAAGCAAAAGGTAATGCCTTAGCATATGCGACAGCAAAAGCAGCTGTTCTGAAATCCTGGAAGAAAGAAGAAACTGTGCTAATACAAATGGTGCAGCTTAAAGACATTGAGGTAAGCAGGGCCGGTTTTAGACAAAGTGGGACCTTGGGCAAAATTAAAAGCGGGGCCCCAAATGCTGATATGCAAACAACACCATCATCTTGCAGTGGCAGCCCCTATAATAACACCTCCTTTCTGCCAACAAAAAAGTTATAACAAGCCCCATTTTACCACACACAATTCAAATAAGCACCTTTGTACCGCCTAATAAATTTTTGCACCCAGTCATCAGTTATTATAGTGCCTCCTTATAAATAATAGTCCCTTATTATAAATAACTAGCAGAAGGACCCGGCTTCACACGGGTATATTTCATTTTTTGTCTGTGTAGTGACCCCATAAGAATTGGCCAGTTTTGCACTTCACATCCAGTATGGCAGTCCAGTATAGGTACAGTCTATTTATGGATATGTTGCTATGGAAACCTGGCAAATGAAATGTGAACTTATATTGGATGATACACGTCATATGACTGAATATTTAAAGACCTGTGAACTGCTATTGACTCATACAGGTCATAAATAGCTTGGTTGCTATGGAAACCTGGTGTAAAGCTGTGTGCATGTCAAGACTGAAGAACCTGTGATTTTCCATTGGTCCACAAGCGTCATGTGATCATGTGTATCTCAGTTTGGATATCAGTGAAATACCTGCGATCGGTTGTTATGGAAAACCTGGAGTAAAGCTGTGTGTATGTAACCTTGTGTAACAGTGTCATCCACAGCGCCCTACCCCTTTAAAGTTGACCTACAGCAATGAAGAAAAATGGCTGGGTTGTTATGGAAACATGGAGTGCAGCTGTGTGCATGTGGCTGACAATGCCTTGTCAGATTGGAGACAGGCTTGGGTCTGCTGGGTTGTTTCAGCAGCTTGCTGTTGTCTGTGACATATCTTGTCAGTTTAGAGACAGGCTTGGGTCTGCTGAGAGTTTTCATTAGCTCGCGCAGCAGCCATGCGTTTTGCTGCAGGGGGCATGAGTAGTTTAAAAACGTTTCAATTTATAAGAATGCTGAAATCCAGTATGGTAGTCCAGTCAGTGGCGTAAATACCGGTTTAGCAGTGGTAGCGGCTGCCACAGGGCCCGTGACATTAGGGGTCTCGGCGGGCCCTTGATGTTTTTTTTTTTTTAATAGGCCGTTACCTGCTGGTGTAACACCAGCAGGTAACGGGCCCTATTTACTTATCGATCTCCGCTCCTGCTCATGGCCGCCTGCGCTTCACCTTCTACAGAGGCGGCTTTGAGCAGGAGCGGGGATCAGTAAGTAAGGCCTGCAGGCCGTGAACCCCACAAACACTGCTACCTTTATACTCTGGGGTCTTTTCAGCAGGCTTTGGGCCTCCTTGGTGACGTCCCAGACGTCGGTGGGCCAGTCCGACGTTATTATGCGTTGCGATGCATGCCTGGCTCACGTGACATCTGGTCCAACATTGAAGAGGTAGCGGGGAGTGCGCATAATACTATATGAAGGAGCCACTATGATACTGTGTGCAGGGGCCACTATGGGGCAGAATACTGTGTGCAAGGGCCACTATGGGGCATAATAGTGTTTGTAGGAATGCAGTTTGTGCGGGAGGGGGCGGTTGCTGAGGGTGGTCCCATGTCAAATGTTCGCCTTGGGGCCCAGCCATTCCTAGTTACGCCACTGAGTCCAGTGTAGGTACAGTCTATTTATGGCTGTGTTGTTATGGAATCCTGGTAAATTAAATGTGAACTTATGTTGGCTGATACACGTGATATGACTGAATATTTAAGGACCTGCGAACTGCTATTGACTAATACAGGTCATAAATAGCTTGGTTGCTATGGAAACCTGAGGAGAGTAAGCGCCTGCGAGCTCTTATTGGCTGATAAGGGACATGTGACCGTGTGTATGGCAGTTGGAATATGAGTGAAAGACTTGCAGGCTTGTATTAGCTAATGTTGGTAATTTTTTTTGGGAATACTGTATCTCAGCAACGGTATGTCCAAGAGAGCTGAGACTCAGTCTATAATATTCCCGGACACCTGATGTACATGTGTGCCAAATTTGGTGAGGATTGGTCCAGTCGTTTGGTCGCGCATAAAGAACAGACAGACAGACAGAAACTCATTTTTATATACTGTATATAAGAGATTTTACACCTTTATCAGTAATAGCTCCCTTATAAATGATAAATAGTGCCCTGTATCAGTAATATCCCCCTTATCAGTAACAGTAATAAAAATAATACTGCTCCCTTATAAATAATTGCCCTCTCATAAATAATAGTTACCCTTATAAATAATAGTCCCCATTATCACTAATAGCCCCCTTTATAAATAAGCCCACTTAACAATTATACCCCCCTTATAAACAGTTCCCCTCAGTGGTGAACCTAGCCTCTTTGCTACCTGAAGCGGACTACAAAAAGACGCTCCCCCCCCAAAAAAAAAAAAAAATTGAGTTTCCATGCTACTAGCTTCACACGCTGTTATCGTTGCACAATATACAGTCATGGCCAAAAGTTTTGAGAATGACACAAATATTATATTTTCACATGATCTGCTGCCCTCTGGTTTTTATGTGTGTTTGTCAGATGTTTTTATCACATACAGAAATATAATTGCATTCATATTATGAGTAACAGAAGCTTATATTGACAGTTAGAATGAGTTAATGCAGCAAGTCAATATTTGCAGTGTTGACCCTTCTTCTTCAGGACCTCTGCAATTCTCCCTGGCATGCTCTCAATCAACTTCTGGACCAAATCCTGACTGATAGCAGTCCATTCTTGCAGAATCAATGCTTTAATTTTGTCTGAATTTGTTGGTTTTTGTTTGTCCACCCGTCTCTTGATGATTGACCACAAGTTCTCAATGGGATTAAGATCTGGGGAGTTTCCAGGCCATGGACCCACAATCTCTATGTTTTGTTCCCTGAGCCATTTAGTTATCACCTTTGCTTTATGGCAAGGTGCTCCATCATGCTGGAAAAGGCATTGTTGAGCGCCAAACTGCTCTTGGACGGTTGGGAGAAGTTGCTCTTGGAGGACATTCTGGTACCATTCTTTATTCATGGCTGTGTTTTTAGGCAAGACTGTGAGAGAGCCGATTCCCTTGGCTGAGAAGCAACCCCACACATGAATGGTTTCAGGATGCTTTACAGTTGGCATGAGACAAGACTGGTGGTAGCGCTCACCTCTTCTTCTCCGAATAAGCTGTTTTCCAGATGTTCCAAACAATCGAAAAGGGGATTCATCAGAGAAAATGACTTTACCCCAGTCCTCAGCAGTCCACTCCCTGTACCTTTTGCAGAATATCAGTCTGTCCCTGATGTTTTTTCTGGAGAGAAGTGGCTTCTTTGCTGCCCTCCTTGAGACCAGGCCTTGCTCCAAGAGTCTCCGCCTCACAGTGCGTGCAGATGCACTCACACCTGCCTGCTGCCATTCCTCAGCAAACTCTGCACTGCTGGTAGCCCGATCCCGCAGCTGAAACACTTTTAAGAGACGATCCTGCCGCTTGCTGGTCTTTCTTGGGCGCCCTGGAGCCTTTTTGGCACCAATGGAACCTCTCTCCTTGAAGTTCTTGATGATGCGATAGATTGTTGACTGAGGTGCAATCTTTCTAGCTGCAATACTCTTCCCAGTTAGGCCATTTTTGTGCAGTGCAATGATGACTGCACGTGTTTCTTTAGAGATAACCATGGTTAACAGAAGAGAAACAATGATGGCAAGCACCAGCCTCCTTTTAAAGTGTCCAGTGGTGTCATTCTTACTTAATCATGACAGATTGATCTCCAGCCCTGTCCTCATCAACACCCACACCTGTGTTAATGGAGCAATCACTGAAACGATGTTAGGTGGTCCTTTTAAGGCAGGGCTGCAATGATGTTGAAATGTGTTTTGGGGGATAAAGTTCATTTTCTAGGCAAATATTGAATTTGCAAGTAATTGCTGTTAAGCTGATCACTCTTTATAACATTCTGGAGTATATGCAAATTGCCATTAGAAAAACTGAAGCAGTAGACTTTGTAAAAATTAATATTTGTATCATTCTCAAAACTTTTGGCCATGACTGTACACAATACACAAAGTTATAAAACAGTTTTTAAGAATTATTCTTACTGCATTACTTCAGTATCAGATCAACAACACGGTATTAACAATGAAAGTAACTTCACACATCTTCTGCTTGGTGGATGGACGAGCCCACGTGGTCCCCATTCTCTATAATAGGAGCCCCGCAGATAGCTGAGTACTGTACTTCGGCTGTCTTTGGCACTCCCATTGAAGTGAATGAGAGCCATGCGGGTTCGTCCATCCACCAAGTGACACACCTATATTCAGCCTGGCTGCGGTCAGGCTGAATTCCCACCCAGTGGGGGAAAAAAACCCAATTCTCAGGCCCAGTGGGGGTCTCAGCAGACAGACCCCCATCAATCAGGTATTTGTCCTCATTTAGGTGAATACAGGGCAGTAACATTTTGTGACTTACAGGTGACGTCTCTGACTAATCGGTCACATTTCCCTTCTCTTCCCTTTGGACCGCTATGACCACTTCTTCCAGCTGTGACTTGTCTCTGTAAAGTTTGCAACACAGACATCTTAGGCTCCTCACTTTTCCAGGCATCCGACCCATATTGTCCTCACCTGCATACCCATCCTGCTGCTTCCCCAATTATAAAATATATGATATAACCCCCCATAATGAATAATACTCCCAAGTGCATCTTTATATTAATAATGTCTGTGTGTACCCTGTATAAATAGTGCCCCTTATTAATAATGCCCCAGGTGTTAACTAATTAAAAGGTTTTCCAGGTCATTAATAAACTAATCAGTGGGGCTCAAAAACCCAGGACCCCTACTGATCAGCTGTTTGAATGAACCGTGGTACCTGTGTAAATGCCGTGACCGCTTCTCTGTTTACATAGTGTCATTCATCTCATAGTGGCCATGTAATGTAACTACAGCCTCGTCCTATACACGTCCATGTGACAAGACTGTAATTACATCACACGGTCACTATAAACAGACAGCGTATAATATAAACAGGCGCCATAGCCTCTGTTTATAGCACCCCATTTACACACGCTATAATGTTCCACAGCAGCCCCTGCACACAGTATTACGGCCTGCAGCGGTCCCTGCACACTGTATTATGCCTTGCAGCGGCCCCTGCACATGGTATTATGCTCCATAGTGGCCCCTGCACACAGTATTATGCTCCATAGTGGCCCCTGCACACTGTATTATGCCTCGCAGTGGCCCCTGCACACAGTATTATGCCTCACAGCGGCCCCTGCACACAGTATTATGCTCCATAGTGGCCCCTGCACACAGTATTATGCTCCATGGTGGCCCCTGCACACTGTATTATGTGCTCACAGCGGCCCCTGCACACAGTATTATGCCTCACAGCTGCCCCTGCACACAGTATTATGCTCCATAGTGGCCCCTGCACACTGTATTATGCCTCGCAGTGGTCCTTCCACAAGGTATTAAGCTTCATACTGGCCCCTGCACATGGCATTATGCTCCATAGTGGCCGATGCACATGGTATTATGTTCCACAGCAACCCCTGCACACAGTATTATGTTCCCTAGTGTCCCCTGCACTCGGTTTTATGCCCCATATTGGCCCCTGTACACGGTATTATGCTCCATATTGGCCCCTGCACACGGTATTATTCTCCATAGTGGCCCCTGCACATGGTATTATGCTCCATAGTGGCCCCTGCACAGGGTATTATGCTCCATAGTGGCCCCTGCACATGGTATTATGCCCCAGAGTGGCTACTGCACACGGTATTATGCTCCATAGTGGCCCCTGCACTGGTATTATGCTCCACAGTGACCCTGCACACAGTATTATGCCCCATAGTGGCCCACCCATGAACTATTATTATACTCTGGGGTCTTTTCAGACCCCAGAGTATAATGATCGGAGACCCAGGGGAGGTGACAAACTTAAAAACTAGTGTTACTTACCTATCCTGGACATCGGTGTACTCCCTGCAGCTTTCGGCCCTGTTTAATTGCGCACACACGTCATGTGATCACGCGACACGACCTGATGACGTCACCAGAGGGCCCAAGCCTGCTCGGAGTAACATCGGATCGCAGGACAGGTAAGTAGCATTGGTTTTTATGTTTTTGAGGACCGCGGCCTTACTTACCAAAGCCCGCGGCCAATCACAGCGGCATCCACTTCTCTTTCTGCGTCCCATAGCAGAAAGGGAAGCGGAGGCAGCCACGAGCAGATGCGGGGTAGGTATGTAAATAGGCCGTTACCTTCTGGGGTCACTCCAGCAGGTTGCGGCCTATTTATATATTTAAAAAAAAAGTTCTCACCTACCTGCAATGCCTTGATGGAGCCGCCGCATCCTCTTCTTGTCCGTGACGTCTGTGTCTAAGCGTAGGAAGCGCGATGACGTCATTGTATCGCTGCCTGCGCTGACATGCAGAGGTCTCATAAACCAGCCCAGGACAGCCCTGGGCTGGTTTACATTAAATAAATAGTAAAAATGCTGCCCCCCAGACAGTGACGGACAGTGCCACCTGAGGCGGCCACCTCACTTCACCTCATTAGCGGTGCGCCCCTGGTTCCCCTCTTATAAGTAATAGCTCCCCTTTATAATGGATGCCTTCTATATAATAGTTCCCCCCTTATAAATAAGAGCCCACTTATATATAGTAGTTCTCCGTTATACAGTGACTATCTGGTGTTACTGAGCATTTTCCCAGTATAGTCAGCCCTTATAGTACTGTGCAGGGCCCAATAACTCCATAGCCCGTTCATGCACATTACTGTATGGGGAATGACATGGCCATGGAGTACTACACATATGTGCAAGATTATAGTGAGGGAGCTGTGATGCAGACATAGCACACACGGCTGCCAGCAGGAAATTTGAGCCCCCCCCCCACAGTATAATGCTTCACATGGTATATAATGCTCCACGGTATGAAATGCTCCCCTGAGCCCTCCACAGTTTCCCCACATAGTATATAATGCTCCACAGTGGACCCACACAGTATAAAATGCTCCACTGAGCCTCCCATTGTGGCCCCACATGGTATATAAGGTTCCACACAGTATAATACCTCTTAGTGGCCCCAGATAGTACAATATGCTCCCCAGCAGCCCTACACAATATAATATGCTCCATACAGTATAATATGCATCCCACAGTGCCCCCCCAGTATAATGCTACAAAGTGGCCTAACACAGTATAACATGCTCCACAATGGCCTCCACACCATATAATATACTACCCAGAGGGGTTCCCCCAGTATGATGCTCCACAGTGGTCCCCCACAGTATAATATGCTCCCCACAGTCCCCCCCAGAATAACACTCAACAATGGCACCACAGAGTATAATATGCTCCCGAGAAGCCCCACACAATATAATACACTCCACCGTGGCCCCACATAGTATAACAGGCTCTCCACACTGCTCCTTCCCCTCTAGTATAAAGCTCCACAGTGGCCCATAGTATAATATGCTCCCCAAAGGGCCCCCACTAGTATAATGCTCCACAGTGCCCCCCAGTATTTTGCTCCACAGTGGCCCCACGCAATATATTATGCTCCCCAGAGTTTCCCCCCAGTATAATGCTCCACAGTAGGCCCCACGCAGTATAATATAGTCCCCAGAGGGCCCCTTAGTATAATGCTCCTTAGTTCCTGCCCCGAATAATGCCCCACAGTGGCACCACGCAATATAATATGCTCTGCAGATGCCCCCCCACCAGAATAATGCTCCACAGTGACCCCACACAGTATAGCATGCTCCAGAATTGCCTTCACACAGTATAATATACTGACCAGAGAGGTTCCCCCAGTATAATGCTCCACAGTGGCTCAAAACAATATAAAATGCTCTCCAGAGAGCTCCCCCCACAGTATAATGCTCCATGGTGGCCCCACACAGTATTATATGCTATTCAGAGGTCGGCCCCCCTAGTATAATGCTCCACAGTGGCCCCACAGACTCCCTTAGTGCTAGTATTATATTATACTCTGGGGTCTCTTCAGACCCCAGAGTATAATAATGGAAGGCCCTGGGGAGGTAAGGGAAAATAACAATCAGTTATACTCACCTTGCCTTACCTCTCCTGGGCCTCCTTGCGCTGCTCTGCTTTTCCCGCCGTAGCCAGCCTCCTCTTCCCTGCGGCTGCCGTCACGCGTTTTGGATGTGATTGGGCCTCAGTGGTGACCACGCCCCACGTGACCGTTGAGGCCAGGCCTCAGCGCCGATGTCCGAACCGCCAGACGATAACGTCGGATGTCAAGGACAGGTGAGTAAAAATGTTTGTTATTTTTACTCAACTCGGAAAGGGGCCCTGCAGCACATGACGCTGGGTCCCTTTCTGTTATTGATATGGTCGGTTCTGAATCCGGCATCCGGAGTCATCAGGCTCCGGATCTCGGGAGCCCCTTTGGGGACGGGGCCCTGAGCAATTACCCAGTTTGCCCCCCCCCTAACGCTGGCCCTGGAGGTAAGTGTGTTAAAAACTTTATTCCTACAGGCATCACCTGAAGAAAAGAAGAAATGGACGGAGATGGGAGCGAAGGAAGAGGATGGAATATGGAAAACCAGCAGTAAGGTCTGTTTGCTAAGAACTCTGTTCCCTATGATGGCACAGGCAGTGCATGGTAAGACACATTTGTCCAAAGGAGCCACGATAACAACAGTGGAAAGGCAATGGTTGACTCCTGGATTCAGCACTGTGGCCTCTAGATTTGTGCAACCCTGGACAAACTGTGAAGACACCTAGAAAACATATGCCTAAAGCACTTTACCCATTTCAGAGACTGCAGATAGACTATATTCAGTTACCCAAGGTTGGTACGTATGAATATGTGCTTGAGCTATGTGCAACAGCTCAGGTAACTAATAAGAAACTCCTCAGTGAAATAGTCTGTAGATATGGAGTACCAGAAGTAATAGAGTCAGATAGAGGTCAACATTTCACAGGGAAAATCATGCATCATATCATGTCAGCCCTAGGTGTAACACAGGCCTTCCATACTCCATACCATCCAAAAAGTAGTGGTAAAGTGGAAAGGTTGAATGGAACACTTAAGCTAAAAATACAAAAGGCTATGAGAGAAACAGGAAAGCCTTGGACTGAGTGTCTTTCACTGGCGCTCTTCACAGTGAGATATGTCCATAGTAGAACTACAGGACTATCACCTTATAAAATACTGTTTGGAAGTGTTCCTAGGATAGGCCTGTATTTTGCACAACATTTGCACCCTCAGTACGGAACTATGACTAGTTATGTACAATCCTTGTGCCAAAGACTTAAAAGAACACACCAGAAAGTGTTTGCTTCTATTCCAGATCCTAACTCCTTGGAAGGAATGCATTCCTTAGAGCCTGGAGATTGGGTTGTGGTAAAAAGATACGTGAGAAAAACGCTTGAACCACAATTCGATGGTCCATTCCAGATCTTGCTGACAACAGCTACTTCAGTAAAGGTTGAAGAAAGACAGAACTGGATACACGGCTCACACTGTAAGAAGGTGACAAGCAAAGAGGAAGGATGTTGAAGGAATTCTACCTGATTGCTGTCTCAGTGGTGTCCCCTTTGAATGATGTTCTTAAAGAGAAATGGGACAATAAACTGATTAAACAACACCAAGTTCTGATAAAAGATATGGATCCTGAGAAAAAAACCTAAACATTGTTGGATTTGTACACATAGCCCAGTATCTGCCACCACCATGTCCTATTTAGCCACACCCCTGACTGAAACTGAATTGTTCAATGCTAAATGTGACGATGATGAGTTCTACCCTAACAATAGTAATGAATGGGGAAAGAAAGCAAACACAAGTGTCCCTTTACCGATAGCGGGGGTGGTTAACTTTACCATGGTGGCAGGTAAATCTGTCCGCAGTCCTGGGATGCACTCAGATCCTTGTGTATAAGGGAACCCAGAAATGTTGTTGGGACTCTAAAAATGGGAAAAGGAGCACGTGACAGAAAAGACAGTTGGTGGTTTGATACCTTTTCATTTTTGAATCCTGCAAATTGGTTTAGTGGTATTGCAGGATGGTTTATGGGAATCCTGCAGGGCATTTTAGCAGCCATTTGCTAAAATCAAAAAAGTTTGTTTTATTTCTCATTAATGTACACTCAGCACCTCATCTTGACAGAAAAAAAACTGAAATGTAGATATTTTTGCAAATTTATTAAAAAAGAAAAACTGAAATATCACATGGTCATAAGTATTCAGACCCTTTGCTCAGTATTGAGCAGAAAGACCCTTTTGAGCTAGTACAGCCATGAGTCTTCTTGGGAATGATGCAACAAGTTTTTCACATCTGGATTTGGGGATACTCTGCCATTCTTCCTTTCAGATCCTCTCCAGTTCCGTCAGGATGGATGGTGAACGTTGGTGGACAGCCATTTTCAGGTCTCTCCAGAGATGCTCAATTGAGTTGAGGTCAGGGCTCTGGCTGGTCCAGTCAAGAATGGTTACAGAGTTGTTCCGAAGCCACTCCTTTGATATTTTAGCTGCGTGCTTAGGGTCATTGTCTTGTTGGAAGGTGAACCTTCGGCCAAGTCTGAGGTCCTGAGCACTCGGGAAGAGGTTTTCTTCCAGGATATCTCTGTACTTGGCCGCATTCATCTTTCCTTTAATTGCAACCAGTCATCTTGTCCCTGCAGCTGAAAAACACCCCCATAGCGTGATGCTGCCGCCACCATGTTTCACTGTTGGGATTGTATTGGGCAGGTGATGAGCAGTGCCTGGTTTTCTCCACACATACTGCTTAGAATTAACGACAAAAAGTTCAATCTTCGTCTCATCAGACCAGAGAATCTTATTTCTCATAGTCAGGGAGTCCTTCATGTGTTTTTTGGCAAACTCTGTGCGGACTTTCATATGTCTTGCACTGAGGAGAGGCTTCCTTCGGGCCACTCTGCCATAAAGCCCCGACTGGTGGAGGGCTGCAGTGATAATTGACTTTGTGGAACTTTCTCCCATCTCCCTACTGCATCTCTGGAGCTCAGCCACAGTGATCTTTGGGTTCTTCTTTATCTCTCTCACCAAGGCTCTTCTCCCACAGTTGCTCAGTTTGGCTGGATGGCCAGGTCTAGGAAGAGTTCTGGTCGTCCCAAACTTCTTCCATTTAAGGATTATGGAAGGCACTGTGCTCTTAGGAACCTAAATTCTTACAGAAATTCTTGGATAACCTTGGCCAGATCTGTGCCTTGCCACAATTCTGTCTTTGAGCTTCTTGGGCAGTTCCTTTGACCTCATGGTGTGTGCCTTTCCTAATCAAGTCCAATCAGTTTAATTAAACACAGCTGGACTCCAGTGAAGGAGTAGAACCATCAAAAGGAGGATCAGAAGGAAATGGACAGCATGTGAGTTAAATATGAGTGTCACAGCAAAGGGTCTGAATACTTATGACCATGTGATATTTCAGTTTTTCTTTTTTAATAAATTTGCAAAAATATCTACATTTCTTTTTTTTTTCTGTCAAGATTGGGTGCTGAGTGTACATTAATGAGAAATAAAATGAACTTTTTTGCTTTTAGCAAATGGCTGCAATGAAACAGTGAAAAATTTAAAGGGGTCTGAATACTTTCCGTACCCACTGTACTTTAAATAGTCCTGATTTGTTTATGTTTATATATAACATATAGACTGATTATTTGTATGATCAGGAAATCTACTGCTAGTAAAACAAAGACATATAGTGGGGAAAAAAAGTATTTAGTCAGCCACCAATTGTGCAAGTTCTCCCACTTAAAAAGATGAGAGAGGCCTGTAATTGACATCATAGGTAGACCTCAACTATGAGAGACAAAATGAGAAAACATATCTAGAAAATCACATTGTCTGATTTTTTAAGAATTTATTTGCAAATTATGGTGGAAAATAAGTATTCCCCTTACGTCCGACAGCAGCACAATATGGGGGTATCTCTGCCCCTGTGTGTTGTTTAGGACAGTGGAACCTTTAATTAGCACCAAATTTAAGGTGCCTCCTACTGGCCCTATAAGAGGGCACCTGAGACCTCCCTCCACTGTGTTTTTTTCTGTCCTATGTGGGACAGGTGGACGGAGGTCTCTGGTGACCTCCCGTTGCTAGGGTTTTTTTCCTAAAAAAGCTCCTGGCTTACCTTTTTGGGGGGTACCTCGGTCCTTTCCTACGTTCCTAAGATCCTCCGGCCATTCGGGCCAAAAAAGAGCTTGGTTTTCCCAACTCATGGAGATGAGTCGAGGGATATATTGGAGGCTTCCCCCATCCAGAACCTGGTTTCCCAAGGATCTCTGAAGTGCCAGGATCTCTGGAGATTCAACCTGACAGCCTGGAGGTTGAGCAGTCCCTACAGCAGGTTAGAGGACTGTCAGAGGCCGTCCTGAAGACCCTTTCTTCTGCAAGAGCAGACTCTACCAATAAGAACTACCAGAGGACAGCCAAGATTTTCATGGAGTGGTGCTCGAAGAAGGGTATTAATAATCTACAACCTTCAACGGCTGATATTTTAAATTTTCTTCAGGACGGTTTGGATAAGGGCCTTGCCCCTGCCACTTTGAAAGTGCAGATTGCGGCCCTCTCCGCTCATTTGAACAGACGTCTGTCTCAGGATCCTCTGGTTGCAAGGTTCCTTAAAGGGGCAATGAGGCTAAAGCCCTCAGTATCATCTCCAGTTCCCCAGTGGGACCTTGCGGTAGTCCTTACAGGCCTGTGCGGTCCTCCATTTGAACCCTTGGAGACTACGGAGCTAAAATATTTGGCCTACAAAACCGTTTTTTTGTTGGCTATTACATCTGCCAAAAGAGTAGGGGAACTCCAGGCTCTCTCTTCTAGAAAACCATACATTGTGTTTTTTGCAGATAGGGTGCACCTTAGATTTTTGCCTGGGTTTAACCCTAAGGTCCCCTCATACTATAATAGCAATCAGCTAATTTCGCTACCAGTGTTTTTCCCCACTCCAACCTCTGAGGAGGAAGAAAAGCTCCACACCTTAGATGTGGTAAGGTGTCTGCGGATTTACCTATCCCGCACTCAACCGTTTAGGAAGGCCGAAAACCTACTAATTAACATGCAGGGTAAAAACAAAGGCCTCAAGGCTTCCAAGCCTACTCTATCCACATGGATCAAGGAGACAATTAAGTCTTCCTTCCTTATTCAGGAGTTACTCCCTCCAGTTTTTTCTACGGCCCACTCGACCAGGGCTGTGTCGACTTGGGCTGAGTACCGGTCCTTACCTTTGGACCAGATTTGTGCGGCTGCATCATGGTCATCTCAGTTGACCTTTTGTTAAACATTATCGTTTAGACGTCCGCAGTTCCCAGACAACTGCCTTTGGTCAGACAGTCCTTGACGTTGTAAGGTGAGGAAACCCTCTCTAAGGGAATTACTTGCTATCTCCTCATATTGTGCTGCTGTCGGACGTAAGGGGAATCGTTGATTGTAATGTCAATCTGTATTCCCTTAGTCCAGACAGCAGCACAAGGCTTCCCTCCCTAGAAGCTTGTTTCCTTTTACTTTATAATTTACACAGTGGAGGGAGGTCTCAGGTGCCCTCTTATAGGGCCAGTAGGAGGCACCTTAAATTTGGTGCTAATTAAAGGTTCCACTGTCCTAAACAACACACAGGGGCAGAGATACCCCCATATTGTGCTGCTGTCTGGACTAAGGGAATACAGATTGACATTACAATCAACGATTTGGTCACCTACAAACAAGCAAGATTTCTAGCTCTCACAGACCTGTAAATTCTTCTTTAAGAGGCTCCTCTGTCCTCCACTCATTAACTCATTACTCATGGCACCTGTTTGAAATTGTTATCAGTATAAAAGACACCTGTCCACTATCTCAAACAGTCACACTCCAAACTCCACTATGGCTGGGAAGACTGAATCTGCAATAGGCAAGCAGCTTGATGTGAAGAAATCAACTGTGGGAGCAATAATTAGAAAATGGAAGACATACAAGAGCACTGATAATCTCCCTCGATCAGGGGCTCCACGCAAGATCTCACCCCGTGGGGTCAAAATGATCACAAGAACATTGAGCAAAAATCCCAGAACCACACGGGGGACCTAGTGAATGATCTGCAGAAAGCTGGGACTAACGTAACAAAGGCTACCGTCAGTAACACACTACGCTGCCAGGGACTCAGATCTTGCAGTGCCAGACGTGTCCCCCTGCTTAAGCCAGTACATATCCGGGCCCATCTGAAGTTTGCTAGAGAGCATTTGGATGTTCCAGAAGAGTATTGGGAGAATGTCATATGGTCAGATGAAACCAAAGTAGAACTGTTTGGTAGAAACACAACTCGTCGTGTTTGGAGGAGAGTGAATGCTGAGTTGCATCCAAAGAACACCATACCTACTGTGAAGCATGGGGGTGGCAGCATCATGCTTTGGGACTGTTTCTCTGCAAAGGGACCAGAACGACTGATCCGTGTACATGAAAGAATGAATGGGGCCATGTATCGTAAGATTTTGAGTGCAAACCTCCTTCCATCAGCAAGGGCATAGAAGATGAAACGTGGCTGGGTCTTTCAGCATGACAATGATCCCAAGCACACCACCAGGGCAACGAAGGAGTGGCTTCAAGGTCCTGGAGTGGCCTAGCCAGTCTCCAGATCTCAACCCCATAGAAAACCTTTGGAGGGAGTTGAAAGTCTGTGTTGCCCAGCGACAGCCCCAAAACATCACTGCTCTAGAGGAGATCTGCATGGAGGAATGGGCCAACATACCAGCAACAGTGTGTGCCAACCTTGTGAAGACTTACAGAAAATGTTTGATCTCTGTCATTGCCAACAAAGGATATATAACAAAGTACTGAGATGGACTTTAGTTATTGACCAAATACTTATTTTCCACCATAATTTGCAAATAAATTCTTTAAAAATCAGACAATGTGATTTTCTGGATTTGTTTTCTCATTTTGTCTCTCATAGTTGAGGTATACCTATGATGTCAATTACAGGCCGGCGTCATCTTTTTAAGTGGGGAGAACTTGCACAATTGGTGGCTGACTAAATACTTTTTTTTCCCCACTGTATGTGATTAAGCCCCATAGAAGTAACATTACTATTGCCGCATCCCAGAGGCTGCTGTTTTTAATGTGTGTGTCTGTGCCTCTGGGTTTTATGTTGGTACATCCCATTCTATGTTAAGTGTTCTATGTCATTTGTTGCAGCTTTTCCCTGTATGTTCTCCCCTGCAGTGTTCAAACCTAGCCTTGGTTTAGCCCTGGCCTATCACAGGCCGCTGGGTGGGGTTGTGGGAGACTCCGTCTCCACGGTAACCCTTGATCTGAGTTCAGTTCAGGCAGTCTAGTGTGAGCAGTGAGACAGTAAGGGTGTGCAGAGTATTCCTGCCCCCACCAGCTGAACTAAGGCCAACGGTCAGCCATCACAGCCTCCAGGAGGATTATAATCTGCCCCAGAGACAGCCAGGATTACTTTGTCGGCTGTCCATTATTGTGGAGCTTTCTGGTTCCGTTCCAGGAGGAACAGAGGGCACCCTGACAGGAGGATTGCATCGGGCCTAGTTTTCAGGTAACAAGAACCCTGTCAGGCCTCCTAGGACCAAGGCTGGGGATTGGACACTGTACTACTATGCCCATTTGGAAGCTGGCATTCTTGTTCCTGTTGCCAAATAAAGGCTGTTTGGTTTACCTGCACCGCTGACTCCGGAGTCATACCTGCATCACTATCAGGGCCCTTCCGAACAACACCACACTGGCTCAGAGATAATAGGTTCCCTCTTCAACTGGAAGTGCCCCGGGGGAAGAACTACTACCACCACCATCTGGTAGAGCTGCAGAACCCCCCTCGACCCCCCTCGACTTTGTCCGGCCTAGGAGTGGAACTGGAGTGGTTGGTGAGCATGCTCGGCCTTCTAGGCGGCACAGCATCCACCACTACTACTCCCATCCTCCGGTCTCCGCCTGAGTTGCGGCAAGTCGTTTTTGGCATAGTCGGCAGGATCAAGACTCCCCCAGTCCTTACAACATCACAGACTATGGTGTCAAGATCCTAAATCATCACATCTACAACGGGTGAGCTGAATACCTTTATTGGCTGTGTAAAGATTCTGCCTTGTGGATTTATTGTGGACTCTGTCATATTGTACCTGGATTACCTGTCGCTAGCCTGCCTGGATTAATTGCAAAGACTGTGGACTGTTGCAACTCTTTTGCTGTGTCTGTGCCACTTATTGCAAGCCAGAGGACCATCAACCATTTCTGGACAGTTTATACTGTGCTGCGACATCACCGGTGCACGTGAGCCCAGCCCATGAGTGGTTAACTCCAACCTCAGACAGAGCTGCATCATTTAAAAATTCCTCAGCTCCACAGAGGTTAACCGCCAGCAAACCAAAACCAGCGCTCAGGCGGGAAAGACTTATGTCAGAGGTGCATCAGCCAAGCTCCACCCTCCTATTCAAAAAGGACGAATCCGCAGTCGCTGACGTCAGCGAGACAGCTCCTCCTACAGGACAGCGTCATTGGAGCCTCCTGGGCGCCGCCATTTTGGGTGAGACCATTCCCATAGACTGACTGTTACAGCGCTGTCTTTACCTAGAGACTTGTCTGCTGTCACGTCGGATCATAGCGATGACGAGTCCGTCAGCGCTGTGGGGTATCCAGTGGCTGCCACATCACCTGCGGCTTCTACTCCTACCTCTGCAGCCACCATTATGCCGCTCACCATGCCATACTACCTGGGTGCACCTTGGCTACCCTGATACAAAGGGGAAGCGCACACCCTAAGGGACTTTAAGGACCGCATGCAGGCCATGTTCAAGCTGTACCCCCTATCTGAGGAGCAGAAAGTGGAAATTCTGGTGGGGCAGCTGGAGGGCGCTGCTCAGAGGGAAGTCAAACCCTGGCCCTCTTCCTACAAGACCTCACTAGAGCAAGTGCTGCAGCAGCTTCGTGACATCTTTGAAGTCCGAACTGCATCTGAGCTGAGAATGCGGTTTTATAGCAGAAAACAACAAGTTTTCTTGAGTCCCTCAGAGAATTTGCCCTGTCTTTGCAAGAGGCTTTCCAAGCTGTAACCCAAGTGGATCCTCAGGCTGCAGAGAACCCCCGATGCTGCCTTGAGAGAACAGTTTATTGAGGGTGTTGAGGATGATGCCTTAAAGAGACAGTTAAGAATTCTCTCTGCCCAACACCCGGCTGTTTCCTTCCTGGACTTTAAAGAACTAGTCATACAAATACTGGGCCCTGAACACCAACCAGGGTCCCCAGCTCAGCCTGCCTCATCTGGGGCTGCTCCGAGTATCACCCTGGAGCCTTACTCTCCTAAACGCCGCCATGTCTACTTGTCAGCATCGCAGGCCGTATCAACACCAGGGCCGAGCGATGTGGCGGATCTGAGAGAACAGTTCTCCCTGCTGGTCAGAAGTGTGGATGTCCTGACCAAGAAGCTAGAACACCTGCAGGCCGGTCCTCAATCAAGTAGTGCACCACCCCCTCCTTCCAAGTCTCTGCCAGAGCTTCCAAGAACTGCCCGGAGAAGACTGCCATTTGTTGCCGGTGAGAGGCCAAGAAGACCCATTTGCAGATACTGTCACAAATATGGACATACAGTATTGAGTCTCAATGCTGGCAGCTAAACGGGCTTCCCCTGAGGCCGAGGACTGCCCCTCAGGAGGAAAACAATAGGTCCATCCAAGTCAAAGGCTTCCCCTAAGTATGTGGGCCCCCGTTCAGAAGTTACCATCTATATTGACGGGGTGCCACTGACTGCACTGCTGGACACTGGCTCTCAGGTTACCACCATCCAGAGAGCCACCTTTAATGAATTTTGGGGAGATAATCGGCTGGTGCACCCCCATGAGACTCCACCCATGGTGCTTGCCAGCAATGGACTGCTGGTACCTATCACTGGGTACTGGACCCCTGATAAGCAAGTGGGACAGGTCAAGCTGTATGGACAGGGTGTCCTGGTCACCAACATCTGTGATAATGAAGTCCCTCCTGTGGTGTTGGGCATGAATGTCCTGAAGAGCTACTATGGAGAAATGCTGGATGCCCTGCAGAATTCACTACCTACTGCATCGCCTACCAAGAGGAAGGTGATACAGAAAACTATCCGTCTCCTGGTTGCTCACTAGAAGTTTGCCAGCAAAAGAGGAGAAGTTTGCAGGGCCCGTGTTCAAGACAGGTCAGTGACTCTTCAACCTGACACAGAGACTGTGGCAGTGTCGGACTGGCCCACCGGGGAACCGGTGAATCCACCGGTGGGCCCCGAGCCCCGACTATTAGTCCTCATGTTGCCAATGCAGATGCATTGGTCAGAGGCCCGATCGGGATCCTGACCATACCGTTTGGGCCCCTGACCAGTGGTGTAACAATCGCAGTCACAGGGGGTGCGACCGCGACC
>CAMRHE010001476.1:0-92667 GCA_947044405.1 Leptodactylus fallax | reverse complement strand
ATTTTCATGACTATGAAAAATTGTAGATTTACACCGAAGGCATCAAAACTATGAATTAACACATGTGGAATTATATACTTAACAAAAAAGTGTGAAACAACTGAAAATATGTCTTATATTCTAGGTTCTTCAAAGTAGCCACCTTTTGCTTTGATTACTGCTTTGCACACTCTTGGCATTCTCTTGATGAGCTTGAAGAGGTAGTCACCTGAAATAGTCTTCCAACAGTCTTGAAGGAGTTCCCAGAGATGCTTAGCACTTGTTGGCCCTTTTGCCTTCACTCTGCGGTACAGCTCACCCCAAACCATCTCGATTGGGTTCAGGTCTGGTGACTGTGGAGGCCAGGTCATCTGGTGTAGCACCCCATCACTCTCCTTCTTGGTCAAATAGCCCTTACACAGTCTGGAGATGTGTTTGGGGTCATTGTCCTGTTGAAAAATAAATGATGGTCCAACTAAACGCAAACCGGATGGAATAGCATGCCGCTGCAAGATGCTGTGGTAACCATGCTAGTTCAGTATTCCTTCAATTTTGAATAAATCCCCAACAGTGTCACCAGCAAAGCACCCCCACACCATCACACCTCCTCCTCCATGCTTCACGGTGGGAACCAGGCATGTAGAGTCCATTCATTCACCTTTTCTGCGTCGCACAAAGACACGGTGGTTGGAACCAAAGATCTCAAATTTGAACTCATCAGACCAAAGCAGAGATTACCACAGGTCTAATGTCCATTCCTTGTGTTCTTTAGCCCAAACAAGTCTCTTCTGCTTGTTGCCTGTCCTTAGCAGTGGTTTCCTAGCAGCTATTTTACCATGAAGGCCTGCTGCACACAGTCTCCTCTTAACAGTTGTTGTAGAGATGTGTCTGCTGCTAGAACTCTGTGTGGCATTGACCTGGTCTCTAATCTGAGCTGCTGTTAACCTGCGATTTCTGAGGCTGGTGACTCGGATGAACTTATCCTCCGCAGCAGAGGTGATTCTTGGTCTTCCTTTCCTGGGGCGGTCCTCATGTGAGCCAGTTTCTTTGTAGCGCTTGATGGTTTTGGCCACTGCACTTGGGGACACTTTCAAAGTTTTCCCAATTTTTCGGACTGACTGACCTTCATTTCTTAAAGTAATGATGGCCACTTGTTTTTCTTTACTTAGCTTCTTTTTTCTTGCCATAATACAAATTCAAACACTCCATTCAGTAGGACTATCAGCTGTGTATCCACCTGACTTCTGAACAACACAACTGATGGTCCCAACACCATTTATAAGGCAAGAAATCCCACTTATTAAACCTGACAGGGCACACCTGTGAAGTGAAAACCATTTCAGGTGACTACCTCTTGAAGCTCATCAAGAGAATGCCAAGACACTCAAAGCACGCAAAGCAGTAATCAAAGCAAAAGGTGGCTACTTTGAAGAACCTAGAATATAAGACATATTTTCAGTTGTTTCACACTTTTTTGTTAAGTATATAATTCCACATGTGTTAATTAATAGTTTTGATGCCTTCAGTGTGAATCTACAATTTTTATAGTCATGAAAATACAGAAAACTCTTGGAATGAGAAGGTGTGTCCAAACTTTTGGTCTGTACTGTATATATGTATAATTATTATTTTTTTTTAATAGGAAAAGGTCACAAGTTGGCACAGAAGAAGAACTGATCTATGTCAAATGCTTCTTCAGCTAGGCTTTGTTCACATTACATATTTTACAGGGTGAGATACATGGAGCTGACTTGGGCTGATTCAGAATGAATCAGTCTCTGCAATACAGGTGTTTGCACAGGAGTATTTTTCATCACTGTTTTAAAGGGAGTGTGTCACCAGACCCCAGCATATCAGCCTAGCCCCACAGAGAGATAAGTTAGGGTCACCTGAATCAATTGGTGTTTTCACTTGTGAATCAGTGCCTCTATTGCCAAGTTTAGTGAAGACCAAATGCTTTGCATTATGTATGCATTCTTATTCACATTTTTTTTTAGCAACACCACCATAGGTTGAAGGAACAGTGTGGCTAATAGGAACGATCTCAAGTATGTGATGAAACACCCCTTTAAGAAAGTATATTTGCAAAATAGTTATTTTCAAGGTATAAAAACACTAATATAAAATTGTAAGAAAGCTCCAGCAAAATGAAAAAAAAAAAAATCTTGTTGTAATGGTCCATTAGGGAGCCCCAACAAATTCTACAGTGAATAGTTATTTGATGCCACATTTACCAAGTAAGATCCCAATATGTGCCTTTGCATAATGGCACCATTGTGACATGCGGTTGACACATGCCTATACATGGGAATAAAGTTGGAATATACCTGGGGGTCAGACTTGAAATTTTACTGAATAATCCCAAAATTGAATTTGAGTCAATACACAGCAGTATGCCAAACTGCACAAAAAATAACCTGCATGCAGAAGCCAAAAAAAAGAAGAATTAAATAAAATCTAACAAATTCCAAAATATTATGACAACTCTCAAATCTATCTGGATTGAAGGAAAGTAGAATGCTTGTGTCATAAAATGGGTATTCATACTTTCTACAGAACTAGGTCAGTATCACGGAGCATGGTGTCCCAAATTGAAAGTTAAGTTAAAATCCTATTATAGCTGAAAGGGCCATTTTTATGGAAATTAGTTGGCTGTGTCTAAATGTCTGTTTGCCTGTCATTTACCAGCTGCACTAGCAAAAAGCAACTTGATCTATTCATCCAGCCAAAGAACTTTTGTAGTCTTACTGCTACGTCTATTTACTACATGTGGGTGGTGTAAGTTTTGCTGCTTTACTGCTTTAGTTACTGAAATGTGGAATTTTTCTTTCCATCACAATATTGATTCCAAACTGTTCAGCATTAATGTCCTGATCCAACCATTTGGAAACATTCCAAAAATCTTTGAGGCCAAGGCCTCATGTAGTGAAACACAGCAAAAAAAAAAAAATGTGGAAAAAAAAAACGCAGTGTAAACGCATTACGTTTTTGCCGCAGCGTTTTTCATTGTGTTTTCACTAAGTTTTTCTCTGTGGACTTTCTGCCCTTATTATACCTATAGGGAAAACACCAGCATTTCTGCAGGTATAATTGATCTGCTGCAATTTTCAAAAATACAGTCAGAATTTCATTCACTTTACAGGTTCTGGAAAATGCATTTCCACAGCAGCAAAAATGTTGCGTTTTTGCAATGTGGGGCTTCAGCCTGATAGAGTAAAAGCATGAAGTTGCAGTTTTTAATCTTAAGGTGAGTTGTATATACAATTGTATATGGTGTTTTGAGAACATTAGACCCAAATACCTTAGCCTATGGAGTAGGTCATTTTGTAACATACAGAAACGCCATAGTAAACATGGGTGCAGCCAAGAATTGGGGTCGGATATAGAAATTTTAAGGCAAATGGCAATGTATTGTCTTGGAGCTTCCATGTAAATATAAATCCCACCAAAATTACGGGGCATATACCTGGTCTAGTCTTTTTACTGATAATATAGATATAGGACTATGCACCACTGTTGTTTGAGCACTGGATGAAAGAGCCATATGTTGGTATTATTTAGTAATTTTTTGACATTATAATTTGAATGACTTTTTCAAATAAGAGACTTTCATGGTATATCCTTGTATAAATATCAAAAGTATATTCCATAAATGTCTAACAGGTGCAGGTTCAGATTCCAGGACTATGGGCCCATTCAACCCCAATCAGTGTTGGGGTAACAGCCTGGCATCTAACTCATATACTCCATTCTGGAGTGCCAAACAGGGGTCAAGAGACCTCATAGTCCTGGTATATAGTATATAGACAAAAGTATTGAGACACCTACACATTACACTTACAGGAGCTTTATAACATGTCATTATATATCCATAGGCATTAGTATGGAGATACTCTTCCCCCTCCCCATGCAGCTAACACAGTTTACACTCTTTTATGAAGGGTTTTCTACAAGATTTTAGGAATCTATATCTATAGGAATTTATATATATTTACCTAGAAGAGCACCTGTAAGGTCAGTCTCATTTCTACTGTTCCAGTGGTTGCGTTATTTTATACCTCTCCATCCGACAATTGGCACTGTGTTTGGTGATGTAAGCTTGCATTCAGCTTCTCCGCCATGGAAACCCATTCCATAAAGCTCTCGGCGTGCAGTTTTTGTGCTGATATTAATGCCAGAGGGAACTTGAAACTCTGCATTTATTGATTCAGTAGAGCGTTGGCGACTTTTATGCATCGCAGCACTCGGTGACCCCACTTTGTAACATTACATGGTCTACAACTCTATGGATCCAATCAAGCATACCATTCACTGGTGATAGTGTAATGTCTAGGAGGGAAGACATTTCATAAACCGACTTGTTACAATGGTGACATTCCATTACAATACCATACTTGAATTCAGTGAGTTTTTTATAATGACCAGTTCTTTCACAAATGTATGTAAAGGCAGACTGTATAGTTAGGTGATGGATATTATAAGACCTGAGGAAATGGAACTGAATGAAACACCTGAATTCAGATAGTTGCAAGGTGTGTCCCAATATTTAGTGTATAGGGGAGCCAGAAATGGCTACACAGTGCACCATTAGTACTTGCCTGTCCCTGCTGCTGTGTTCTGTGCTACTTCTTTTTCAGACATGGAAACTACATGTGAACAGACACACAGGCTGCATTTCTGTGTCCAAATCATTGGAGCTACACAGAATGACATGGGGGGCATGTGGCCTCTAGAACACGGATTGTGCATCACTGCACTAAATATTGATGGTCAGTTTCATTAAAAGCTTCTACAGTGAAAGCTCTTTGAGATGACCAAAATATCATTGGAAAATGGCCATATAGATGGCTAGTCCTCTTAAAGAAAATGTTCAGTTTGCATAATATATGCATATCAATGTGGTCTGGAAAAAGATGTAGTTTTCTGAAAGAGATGGAGATTTTACTATTTTTACCTCTTCTGTGATAGGTTTAATTTTAGAACAACTATTAGTCTGATACTACTCTGTACTCTGTACTCTGTTTCCTCTTTCCAAAAAGGCAAAATGATCATTGTTTTTCTGAGGCCTCTACGGCATTATTAATATTTGTAAAATATTGTCATCTTTAAATTTAATGCTGAATACAATTTATAGTGTAAAAGGATGTTTATTGTTTATAGGGATTTTCCAGGCTATAAATATTAATGACCTATCCTAAAGCTAGGTCACTAATATCAGATCAGTAAGGGTCTGCCACTCCCAGATTAGCTGTACTCAGCAGTTGATATATAGAGAATGGAGTGGGAATATGTGAAGAGCTGATCAGTGAGGGTGCCAGGTGTTGGACCCCCAACAATCTGGTACTGATGACCTATCCTTAGGATTATTATTTTTAGCCTGGGAAACCACTTTAAATTTATTGCTATTTCTCTTCTATTTCTTTACTAGTGTTTACATGTGAAATATGACTGAAAATACAACACACTGAGAGTTTACATTGTGCATTTATTCTCATAATGAAGGAATATCATATACTTTTATAGTGCTATCTTGGTTGATATAGAGTATATATGTTTATTAAGTGTCTATACTACTAGAAATCACATCATATATTATATAATGCTTATTTTTCATATTTCTATAACCCACATATGATCAGTACTGTTAATGACACAATGGAATATTGTTAATTGCTAGAACCAAGCACACCCCAGACGTCCTATCCATGTGACAATGAACATATGGTGAAATGCAATAGTGTTCAGGACGCAGGCCACACAATGGGTTCTTTCAGTAAGTAGGTTAACGAAACCCCATCCTGACCTCTTGCCAGTTAATTTTGTTGATGAGTTTTACATAAATGGGTATTATGAATATAAGCAGAGTTTAGAGTCATTATCATTATAAGATAAAGTATTTCTCTGTCCTTACAGAAAATTAGTGAAGTGAATTTAGCAACTAAAATGAACCCCTTCACATCTGCACCAAGTTTGGCCTCGAGAATGGTATTAGTCTTTTTGTCTTGTTTAATTTTAGAATGTTCTATTACAAACAAGGATGGTTCCAGGTTTGTATGTGCCCTGGGGCAACTGAGTCTCAGGGTGGGTTCACACTTGCGTCGGCACTCCGTCTGCCGCGAATCCGACGTAAATGTGGGTCGGTGTAAGCGTACACCAGCGCATTGCTTTAAAAACCTATAGAAGTGAATGGGTTTTTAAGCAAAGCGTCACAAACCTTTCCCTATCCAGTCCCTACCAAGTTGTCCGACATTTAGGTCGGATTCGCAGCAGACGGAGTGCCGGCGCAAGTGTGAACCCACCCGAAGTGGACGTATCTACAGTGCAACTGATGTGGTAGCCGTGTGTTCCTAAAGATATTGGGTGGTTTTTGCTATGGCAAAATGTTGAAATCGCTATAGGTCTTCTACAGCTTTACACCTTTGCACTGCAAAGATTGAAAACCGTGGATGAGACCTGCTGCAATAATTGACATGTGGGTTTAAGGTTATGGCCCCACATAGCGGGCCACAGCAAAAAAGTGCTGCAGGAAAAACCGTGTTGGCAAAGCATCGCAGTTTTTCCTGCATCACTTTTCACAGTAAGTCCACACGGCTTTTGCTTCCATTACACCTATTGGCAACCTGTCAGCGTTTCCGTAGGTATAATTGACATGCTGTGATTTCCAAAACCGTGTCTGCTGCACGTATTTTTCCTCAAGGTGTGGATGGGATTCGCTAGAATCCACTATGCAGGGACTGTGGTTTTAGTTGCAGCATTTGGGTGCGATTTGTAGAAATCTCCCCCACATAGTATAATGCTCCACATAGTATAAAGTCCCTTATGTCCCCACATGATGCATCCAAACATTATACAGTAATGCTCTCTTATGCCCCCCGCATGATGCTACTATCTGGTATAATGTCCATCCCACATGCTATTACTATCAGGGTCCAGGAGAGTGAGCAGTAAGTACAGATTTACAGACTTAGAGGACCTCCATGTGCTGTGGGACTCAGCATATGCCTAGGTTCACCATGTGCTGACACCATCCCCAATGTCATCTCCATTTCCTACTAGATTGTAAGGTCTTGCAAGCAGGGCAGTTACTCCTTTTGCTTAAATTTGTTATTTTGTAATATCTGATTTTGTCTGTACATGAATCCTGTGAATCTAAACAATTTTTATGCTAGAAATTTGTTATTCCCCTAAGTCAGTGCTGATCATGATATGCAGGGTTTCCAAATGCCTGTATATAATTAGTGATGAGGAGATTTATCAAAAATCCGATTCGACCGATTCTCCGAAGTTTCCAAAAAGATTTGCTTCGATCCAAATTAATTTGTGGCGAATATGGTTAAAAAACAGCTATTTTCTGGCTTCAGAGAGCCTGTATAGTGGTGTAGAACACTGTGCCTGGCAGTAACACGCATAGAGAGCCTGCTGTGGTAGTGAAACAATACTGTGAGTCAGTATGACACACACATGACAGGCGTCGCTCTTAGAACCACTGCACACTTCACTTATTTGGACAATTATGGAGCCAAAACTGACCAACTAACTCAAGTGTGAACTCAGCCTTACAGGTCCATATTAGTACCAGGTATAAAGAACCGTGCAGAGGCCCAACATCCTACTGTAGCGTGAAAGAGCACACTCCTTTTATATCGTCGTCTGCTGATTCCACATAGATGTGGCAAGGTGACATAATGTGGAGGTGGCAGCAGCATGAGGAGGCCACAGAGTGGCAAGGCAACATAATGTGGAGGTGGCAGCAACATGAGTAGGCCACAGAGTGGCATGGCGACATAATGTGCAGTTGGCAGCAGCATGAGGAGGATACAGAGTGGCATGGTGACATAATGTGGAGTTGGCAGCAGCATGAGGAGGCCATGCAGTGACCCAGTGGCAGCAGCATGAAGAGGACATACAGTGACCCAGTGGCGGCAGCATGAGGAGGGCATACAGTGACCAGTGGCAGCAGCATGAGGAGGACATACAATGACCCAGTGGCAGCAGCATGAGGAGGCCATACAGTGACCCAGTGTCAGAAGCAAGAGGAGGCCATACAGTGACCCAGTGGCAGCAGCATGAGGAGGACATAAAGTGACCCAGTGGCAGCAGCATGGGAGGCCATACAGTGACCCAGTGGCAGCAGCATGAGGAGGCCATACAGTGACCCGGTGGTAGTAGCATGAGAAGGCCATAGAGTGACCCGGTGGCAGCAGCATGAGTAGGTCACAGAGTGGCAAGGGGACATAATGTGGAGTTGGCAGCAGCATGAGGAGGCCATACAGTGATCTGGCGACAGCAGCATGAGGAGGCCATACAGTGATCTGGCGGCAGCATGAGGAGGCCATACAGTGACCCGGTGACAGAGTGGTGAGGTGGGTGGCACAAACAGTATCCGCTGACGGTGGCTGTAAGAAGGAGCACATGGCATCAGATGTGTGGCATCAGGTGGGTGACAGCATCAGAATAGTAGCTGAGGCAGGTAGCCAGAAGAAACTAGTCTCTTTTGTCAAGGTTTGGGAGAGGCAGCATGGATGATTTAATCTGATGCATCGGGCACTGGTGGTTGGAAATCCTGGCTGATCCACGCCTGATTCATCTTGACAAAGGTCAGTCTCTCCACATTTTGGGTGGACAGGCGAGTTCTCCTTGGGGTAACTATGGCCCCCGCCGCACAAAACACCCACTCTGATGCCACACTACTGGCCGGGCAGGACAGCTTTTCCAGGGCAAACTCTGCCAGTTGCGGCCACAAATCCAGTTTGGTTGCCCTCTTTAAGTATGCCACCACCTGCTGGTTCAGGTTCTGCTCTGTGTCTAGCTGCTGATGAGCAGTTTCTTCACTATATGGGTGAAGAAAGCTGCTCATCAGTGACTCTAGGATGACTCTGGTTGCTGCTGATGCAGCTGATACTGCTCCTGCTACCCCCACCCCCCACAGCTGCCATGGCAGTGCAAGGTGTGCACTCAGGGCCCCCCCCCCCCATTTGGACCTGCGAGAGGATGGACGATTGCGCAGATAGGCAGCGGCCAACTTGCTACATAGGATGTCCCTATAGTAGTTCAGTTTGTCCTCCCTCTCAGCGGGTGTAAAAAAGGACCACATTTTTGACCTGTAGCGAGGGTCTAACATGTTGGAGAGCCAGTAGTCATCCCTCTCTCGAATAGTGCATAGATTGCAAGCCCTTGCGGGCAGGGCCCTCTATCCCACTGTGCCAGTTGGTCACTGTTAGTATTATCTGTTTTGTATATCTTGTGTACCGTATGTAAACCCTCAAATGCAAAGCACTATGGAATTAATGGTGCTATATAAATAAGCAATAATAATAATAATGGTGACAATTCGGCTGTCACTACGCAAGCAAGTGAGCATGCATTGGGCCATTTGCGCAAGTGACTCCGAGGGACTCCCTGCATCCATCTCCACTGCATACTGCCAAGGTGTGTCTGGGTCATCTGCCTCGTTTTCTTCATCTCCCTCTTGCTCTTCTGGCTGCTCCTCCTCTCCTGTCACCTGTATGGAAAAACCACCCATTTCACTACACATTGCTTGTGCTCCAATGTCAGCCTCCTTCTCCTCCAGTTCAGCCCACACAGGGCTCATGTGGCCGTCAGATGTAGGTGCCACGTCTCCAGTCCCCTGACCAGCCAGATTTACAAGCATCTTTTCCAGGATATGAATCAGTGGAATGACTTGTTCATCCCATAGTCCTGGCGACTGACTAACTAAGTGACCTCCTCAAAGGGAACAAGCAAACGGCAGGTGTCACGCTTGTGCTGCTACTGGCTAACATTGAAGTTACACAGGGGAGTACCTCTCTCCACTTGGATCATCAAGAAATCGTTTATGGCCTTTCTTTGTTCATAAAGTAGGTCCAACATATGGAGGTTTGAATTCCAACGGGTGGGAACATCGCATATCAGCCTATGTTGTGGGAGGCCGTTCTGCCGCTGCACCTTAAGGAGGGTGGGCTTGGCGGTGTATGAGTGGCTGAAGTGCATGCAAAGTTTCCTTGCCATTTTTAGGATGTCTTGCAGATGGGTGGAACACTTAAGGACATGCTTGACAACCAGATTGAAAACGTGCGCCATGCAGGGCGCATGGCTCAACCCTCCTTGATGCAGCGCCTCACCATGTTCTTCCCATTGTTGGTCACCATGGTTCCGATTTTAAGTTGTCTTGGAGAATGCCAGGATTTGATTTCTTGATTGAGGACACGGATCAGTTCCTCCTCTGTATGACTTTGTTCGCCCAGGCAAACGAGGTGTAGAACTGCGTGACACCACTGTGCCTTGCACATGTGGTATGCTGGAGGAGCACTGTGAATTGTCCCTGCAGTGGAGGCTGAGGACACAGTGGAGGATGAGGCGGACATTGTTGCAGGACCAACGGTGTGAGAACGTGGAGGCGGAACCTACGTCACCTGTCCAAGTTGCTAGTGTGTCTTGGCAGGAACCACATTAACCCAGTGGGCCGTAATGGACATATATTGTCCTTGACTGTAGTTAAAGCTCCACATGTCGGCGCTGCCATGCACGTTGGCCAACACCGACAGGCTCAAGGACTGGCCCACATTCTGTTCTATATATTTGTGCAGGGCTGGTACTGCCTTCTTGGCAAAGAAATGGCGGCTTGGAACTCTCCACCTCGGCTCAGCACAAGCCATCAGTTCTCTAAAAGGTGCAGAGTCCACCAATTGGAAAGGGAGGGACTGCAGCACCAACAACTTGGACAGGAGCACGTTCAGCTTCTGCACCGTTGTCTCTTCAAAGTCACTTTGGTGAAGGATTGCTGACGCAATGACTGACTAGGAGGAGGAGCAGGAGCATCACGACTAGCAGATGATGGGAAGGACACACAGCTTCTTTTGGCTGAGACGGTGGAGCTTTGACTGCCTGAAATGGGGTGCGTGCCACTGGGTGATGCAGCGGTTGCTGCGGCAGGCTGGACCACCACATTGGAGCCACGGTTCTCCCAGGCCACTTTACGGTGACACTGCATATGTTAACGCAGGGCTGTGGTGCCAACACCCCAGCTCCCACGCCACTCTCCTCATCACTACTTGCCCGCCTAACAGAGGAAGAGGCGGATGTCTCCTACAGATCTTGGCTGAGCACTAGCTGCTGACTGTCCTCTAGTATCTCCTCCTCACTGTATAGTGGATCTGAGCCCACAGCATAGAGTGCTTCTCTGGCTGAGGGAACAGAAAAGGACAGAGGCAGGTTGAGGACACATGAGGGCACAGGGCCTGCTCCCAGGCCATGCCAACTAAGGGTTGTGTCTGACGAACCCACCGACTCTTGGCTGGGGGTGTCTGATGTGACTTGGGATGAAGTGGATGACCAAGTCAACCATTCTACAACCATTGGGTTGCTGGTCAAGACACGACCGCTAGCTGACACAGGGAGCTCAGGCCTCTGTAAGTGACCCCTGCTGCCACGCGTCCCCTTACTCTGCTGCGACCTGTGCCTGCGCCAGAAACATTTAGGCCTGTGCCCCTCCCCTGTGCATGGCCTGTCGCTTCTCTGTCTGACATACTGTTAGATCAAAAAAGTAATTGAAAAGGAAATTAATACAGGGCAAAAAGACCTGTAATTTTTTACTTTCAAGAGAACGACGAATAAGCCCCTTATTTGTTTCCTCACTAATAAACACCTTTAAAAAGGCGTTATAACAGATTACTGCAGAGTTTGCTGTATAAGAATTATGTTTTTTTGCACTACTGCACTGCAAAAGGCTTGTTATGTTCTACTTGGATACACAGGTATGATCTATTGCAAACCTGCAATGAGCAGCAGTATAATGGCAGTGAGTGCTGCAATGTGTAGTATGATTGTTTATATTACCGATGCTGCAACCACCCCAAATGAACCCTGTTCTGCTTCAATACTCTTCTGTAAATTCCTAACTATCCTTTCCCTACACTTCTAATGCTCTTTCCCTGAATTTCTAGCAGTTTTAAATTGTTTTCTACCACTTTCCCTAGCGCCTGCTGAAATCTCTCCCTGCACTAAGTACGATGTGAAATGACTGAACCTAAAATGGCTGAGGGTATTTATAGGAATGTGACATCACACGGCCGGCTGGCTGCTGATTAGCTGCACACATGGCATTGTGGGTGATCCCATGTTACCAGAGTCCCTTGCCCTTTGTCCTAACATGTGCAGCAGCCATTTTATGAAAAAATGTGATTTGATGCATTGAAGCGTGAGGAAATCTGGAACTGAGGCGAATCGAAGATTTCCTGAAATTTGGATCGAATTCCACTTGGTCAGCTTCGATTCGCTGATCTCTATACATAATGGACAGTCATTAAAAATACAAAAATTTTAATTAAAAATACAGTCATCAGAAAAGTTGTAGACATCTATCACTTGGAAACTTTATGGTATACTTTTAGTTTTCTTATGTCCATAACAAATGTTTAATGTCCATGATTTTTGACTGAGTTATCCAGGGGAAAAGAAAATCGAAGGTTGTTGACCCCAGTGAAATTAGTAATAGTACTGGTAGAAGAGGTTGGTGGAATTTTTTTTACTTCCTGTTAGAATGGAAATATTTATAATATTCTTAGGAAATTGCCATTTCTGAGACATGAATGTTATAATTCCTAATTATAAATAAACCGTTTAAAAAACGTTACATATGGTTACAATCTATGTGGCGCATTCACTGGACTGGAGTGTGTCACAATTTATATAATTCGTCCTTACTTATGGAAAGCTAATCTAGAAGAATCTTGTGCCCTGACTGTAAAACCCACAATAATTGTGGCTGAACAGTGATGTTCTGTTCATATGGAGCATCAGCACCCAGCCACTGATTGACTGACAAGCTTGAGTGCAAAGACAGGGGATCTGAAGGGAGACTTCCGCTAGATCTCATGCCGAACGGAGAGGTGAATATATAGTGTTTGTTGTTTTAAACCTTGTTGGGGGGTGAAAAAAAATTGACTTGGAACACCCCTTATGTAGAGATTCTTAAATTATTATGATACCTAGAATTCTTAACAAGGGGGCAGCACGGTGGCTCAGTGGTTAGCACTGCAGCCTTGCAGCGCTGGAGTCCTGGGTTCGAATCCTGCCAAGGACAACATCTGCAAGGAGTTTGTATGTTCTCCCCGTGTTTGCGTGGGTTTCCTCCGGGTACTCCGGTTTCCTCCCATACTCCAAAGACATACTGATAGGGAATGTAGATTGTGAGCCCTATATGGGACAGTGACTGTCAATGTCTGTAAAGCTCTGCGGAATATGATCGCGCTATATAAGTATCCATAATAAATAAACATGTAGATGAGATGTTGACATAATGTCCTTTGGCAGAATCCATAGGTCCCATGGTGTCCCCATTCTAGTACCAAATACAGTTACCATGCTATCCCAGAATCAGCCATGGTTCCCTCAATAAGAACCATATTGCTGCAAGTCTTAACAAAACTACTTTCTATGCTCCTGCCACTTTTTTTTTTTTCTCAAGAATCAAGTTACAAGTATACAGAGAATAAATTCTAGGATAAATTAATTGTGATAAACTTACACTGTGGGAATAGAAGCATCATATATAAGAAATAAATAAAGAAATAATCATATCCGGGAACATCAGGGCGGTCTTCCTGAATATGGGTCCTTTGGATGGCATGGTACACCTGATCGCGGTACCCTTTATCAATCAGTTTCAGAAACACTGATTTAGATAACTCTAAAAATTAATAACTAATAAGCATATTTTATAGTTCCTATCACCTTGTAGAGGGAAGTAATAGACTTTTAGCCTATTGTGCTTTATTAACTTTACAAAATGAATTAGATTGAGTTGTGACTATGCAGCCATCTTTTCCCATCTCTAGATGTCCAATCAGACTTTACAAGGGTAGGTACAATCTTTGACATGGATAATGGCATAAATAAATGGATTCCATTCACTGGATATTTTTGTTTTGGTAAAACTTTTCATTTTTGTTTTTTTCAGCACGGAATTAATAGTATATAAGTGGTGACCTATTTTAATGTCCTGCTCTGTGTCTGTCAGCTTGTTCTGTATGCATGGCTGAACATATGGCACTGAATGAAGCTACAGCAGCTGCTTTTAATTCTCTCTGCACATGTTAAGAAACATCTTAGCAGATAAGGGCTGTGCTTTATTGTTAAAGGATTTCTTAGTGATAACTTGTTTGATTTTGGTTTACACTGATTGTGACAATATTTTATAGATGATAAAGAGTATAGAGTTTTCAGATGTCCTCATTTAACAACAGTAATATATTTCAGTGCACCCTCTGTCAAATATAGGAGAAGATATGAAACCAATTCTTTGTCTAAATAAAGTATAGTTTATATGGATTCTTCCCTGTGCCAATGACATAACTACAATACCAAGCACAACCCCTATGTAATGTATGGCATTGTGTTTGGTATTCAGTGAAGAGGTTGCAGTGTCTACCTTAAAAGGGGTGTCTGGGGTTAAGCTTTTTATGGCCTATCCTAAGGATTCCTCGTCTACTGAAATGACCATGACCACTGCAATGCACTGGCTTATTATAGATCCAAGTAGTAGGGAATCAGTGTCATAAAACTGATATTGTATTGACTCACAGTCTGAATTCCAGCCCAGTCATCAGAAGATAAATGTTATCTGCAAGGCCATTGGATTTGACTTTTGTTGGATTATGACTTGAAATGGTCTTGTGGTCTGTTTTGAGCATTTTAGGAGTCATGGCCCTGTTTTGTACTTAACTGCTAAACCTTTATCTAAGTCTAACCTATGGCAAAATGGCTCTTGAAAGGTCATTTGAATGTTTTAGATGTATGTATGGTAGTAGGTAATGGGTACTGAGTACTGATTTTTGTGGGAGTATTTACAACAAGGTTTATGTAGCTTTAATATGTAAGAATTGATGTGGCTAGTTCCGAGCTATATTTATTTGTAGCTTCCTGTGGAACATTTAGAGTGTAACTGAACAACAATTTATACAGAAATGAACAAAAATGATTCTTTTTTTTTAAAGCTTACCCCAAAAGGCAATGATGAAAAATCATTAACTGTTTCATATACTTTATCAATATAGCCAGCTATTAAAAAGGTAAAAGTTGTTGAAAGTCGCTATGGTGGTCCTTGAGATTTTCTCTTTTATCAGATTTAGAATTTTAGGAGTAAATCTGCCTAGATATCAACAGCTGCTAGATATCAGTGCTGCTACTATGAGGCCCCAGGAAAGAGAAGGCGCATTTATGATTGATATTGTCCCCAATTTAATTTTACTTGCATGTAAATTTTCTCCTTAAAGGGAGATGATCCACAAGTAAAATCTCCTATTCGCAGTGTAGGTGAGAATTGTATTATCACTGGAGGTCAGATTGCTGGGACCCCACTGATCATGAGAACTAGGGTTCTGTGTCTCCCAGTTGAATGAGCAGTGATCACTATTGCTCCATTCAATCTCTATGGGGCTGAGCAATTGTAGTGCTTGCTATTCCTGTCAATCCCATCGAGCTTTAAAGGCAGTCAGTCACCAGAACGCTGCATATTAACCCAGCTCCGCAGATAGGTTAGGGTCACTTGAATTAAATGATGTGTTACTCATGTGAATTGGTGCCTCCAATGTTGAGAGAATACTTTTTTGTCAATATCCAAATGATCTCTTTTCTCTGAAGAGATAAGCGGCAATGCCCTCCTTGCTCCAAAGAGCTCATTTGCATATTGCCAAAGACGGTGATCTCAGCAAAGGATGCATCTATTAACAAGCAGGGATGGTTTTGGCCATCACGCAACCCGCACAATTTTTTTTTTTTTAAATTTAGTCACTACTTATTGGATTATTCAATATTCAATAGTCAATATTTTACTCACCCATCCATGCTCCTCCATGGCACACTGCCCACTATGTCCCGATTAGGGGGATCCCAGAAATAATTTTGCTTGGGCTCCCCAAAATGACAAGAACGCCCCTATTTACAATGGGTATACACCATTTGATTCAGGTGACCCTAACCTATCAATCTGTGGTGCTGGGTTTCGGTGTCTCCTTTTAAATAGAGCTGTAGCATGCATACATTATTAGTGCTCCGTTAAATGGGCAATATGCGACCCCATTCTCATGATAGTGATCCCAGCAGTGTTCATACATTTATCTCCTATCTTGAGTTTTTTTTTATTGTTGGCCCTGTATGTTAGCAAATTATATATCAAAGAAAATTACAATTTTATTGTAGTAATTTGGTACCAATGGGCTAAATGTATAAGTGGAATACCAGAAATCATTGCTTAATCCAAAATGTATGTCATACAGACTGGTTACGGATAACAAGCAGAATCCCCTACTGTTAAAATAATATGTTCAGCCGCTTCTGCTGTGATTTGACATTGATAAGAAATGGAAAATTACTGGTAAGTATTTTGGTTCTACTAAGACTCCTGCTAGATATGTAAAATAATCTCACATTTTGGACAGGATGTTACACGTAACAGCTGATTACTAAAACATTTATATAATGTGGGCTCTGCAGAAACAAATGATGTGGTCTGAGCAGAAGACTTCTGCCCCCTCCATCTGTATGTACAGGAAATGCAGCCGGTTTTATGTACTTCTGTTTCTTGCAATCAAAAAATATACAGGTTTATATGTAACTCTGTAGGTGAAGGACTTATAAACTCTCTGAACTATCATTAGGGAGATGTATGAAAAATGAATTCTGTATTATTCTGCAAGAAATGGTTATTCGCAACCAGAATACTAACAGTAGGGATTGTTAAGCTTTCACGTCTCTTTTTCAACTGACTTTATACACTTTTAGTGTATAAGTTTAGTTTTTTTCCAAACACAACACCATCCTTGTCCATAGGCTGTGTCGGATTTAAATGAGCTACAATATACTACAAACAGTGCACAGAAGGAAGGCTCTGCTCCAGCCAGTTGTCATGTGACCAGAATCAGGACAGTATGGGGGGACATGACTGAGCCACTGGCACATAAAAATTATTTCTTCTATTCTTTTGTGTATTTTTTAGTTTTACCTGTAATATGGGACAATATAGGATGAAAGGAAAAGAGGAGGTTAAGACTGTGCACTTTCTGGGTTTAGTGTTCTCTTAAAGGAATTGTCTTATCACAATGACCTCTGTCTAAATGCTCTGATAGCCAAATGTAGATGTAAAAAAAAAAAAAATCAAATTTTTATATTAAAATATATAACTACCAAGTATGACAGCAACACCAGATCATGCGTGCACATTTTACTGTTTATCATTCTACACTTGCATGATTCCCAATAACATAACTCATCACAAAATGTCTTAAAGGGGGTTTCCTTCCCATGACAGACATTTATGTCTGATATGTGTGCATCCTACATCTATCCCTAAAATGAATACCCCCCCCCCCATCTTCCTTTGGCTTTTATCTGGCTGATAGTGAAATGCAGTCTGCAGTGAGTGGTTGAGCTACGTTGTTTCTGTAACTCCCATTCTCTTCTATAGGAGTTACGGAAACAGTGTTGTTCAGGGAGCTACGTTGTTTTTGTAAAGCCCTATTGTTGAGGGCGGTCTGCAGACCCCTAAGAGCTTGGGCTCGGATCTGCGGGGTTTATTTTAGAGGTTATTCCAGAGGTGGGACCCACATCTATCAGACATTTATGGCATATCAAGTGGACATGTAGAAAAATCCCTTTAAAATTCTATATTGCATCTATATTTCATGAGTATATTCCCATGGTATTTTATGATATAGGTAACAAATCAATCATGAAGATTCACACTTGTGAACTTTTTAGATTTCATTTGTGTTATTCATTGTAACCTTTTGATTTGCAACCCTAATATTATGGTACTTATGTAGAGGGGAGCCTCACATCACCTATATGTAAGCTATGTAACAAGTATACAGTATATACTGAATACTGATTTGGGAAACAAAATGGGTTTGTTCAGTGTTGCTATGTCCACTGTAACATAGAGATGGCACTTAACTGAGCTCTGTTACCTTTTGGTGCTGAAAATAGATTATGAACATCATTGACAGTTTACTGCAAATTGCTTTGTCAATAAAAGTTAATGGACATCATTATGAGAAAGTAACAGACACTTTGATCTGGAACTTTAATTTTTAAAGGATGTGAGCAAGTAACATACAATAAGAGCTTAAACTCTTAGTACACTAGAACTTGAACAGATGCAATGAGTGTAACAGAGCAAAATGCCAGCCATACCTAAATAACTAACTGTAGAGACATCAAAATAAAGGAGTCGCAGCCTACAAAATCATTTTCTTATCTCATTATATCTATTGAAAGATTAACAAATCTGAAATCAAATATATTGATACATTTGCCATTTGCAATTTTATTTGGGAATAATTATATTAAAGGGGTATTCTGAGAAAATATATTGATGACCCAGCATATCAATATAAGATTAGTGTGTCTACTGTTTAGTTGGGGCCCCCGATAGACATTTGTAAGTTGGTACTTGTTTTGCATTGACCTTAATGCAGGCTTACGCAGATTGCTTGGGGGAGGAATGATTACTTATGGAACTGTACAACACCCATACAGTTCCATTGTGTTGATGGCCTATTCCCCGCTCACATAGGAAGATTTACTGATAATCCAAAATATTTTTATTCCTCATAAAGGATCCCATCAGCTGATAATTGACTCTATGTCAGCTGGTCATTTGTCGGTTTGTTGGGGACATGCTGATAATTGGGTGAGCTAACAATCTTGCAAAGTTCCCCCCCCCCATCATCGTCCTGTGTAAATGGGGCTGTAGGGTAAGGCCCCATGTAGCAAGCCGCAGCCAAAAAACGATGTGGAAAAGACAGCGGCGGAAACACATCTCAGTTTTTTCCACAGAAAGTCTGCAGAGTTTTCCTCTGCGGACTTTCTGCCTCTATTATTGTTTCCATAGGTATAATTGACATAATAATAATAATAATAATAATAATAATAATAATAATAATAGTCCTTTAATAGTCCCACAATGGGGAAATTCAGTGTGTTACAGCAGCAAAGATAAGATAAGCAGATACAAATACAAATACAACATGTACAGGAATGTTCCAAGGTGAGAGGCATTACATTAATAGCAGACAGACAGATAGGACGTAGCAGAGGGGGGGGGGGGGATATAACAGGCAGAGAGATATTTCAGTTCTCTGTATGTAATGATCTCCGCTTAGGTCGGTGTTGGTTGTACAGCCTAACCGCGGTGGGGAGGAAAGACTTCCGATAGCGCTCCTTCTCACACCTAGGGTGGAGCAGTCGGTCACTGACAGTACTGCCCAGCGCGATCACAGTCTTATGCATGGGATGGGAGTTATTCTCCCGCATGGAGCTCACCACGGACAGTATCCTTCTGTCACCCACCACCTGCACTGGGTCCAGTGGGCTCCCCAGGACAGAGCTGGCCCTTCTAATCAGCTTGTCAAGTTTATTTCTGTCCCTGGTTGATATACTGCTCCCCCAGCAGGCCACGCCAAAGAAGATGGCTGATGCCACTACCGAGTTGAAGAAAGTTCTAAGAAGTGCCCCCCGGATTCCAAAGGCTCTCAGCTTCCTAAGCAGGTAGAGCCTGCTGTGGCTCTTCCTGTACAGGGCCTCCATATGATCTGCCCAGTCCAGCTTATTATTAAGGAGCAGACCCAGGTACTTATAGGTGTTCACAATCTCGATGCCCGTCCCCAGGATGTCCACTGGTTTTGGAGGGCATCTGCCTTTACGGAAGTCCACCACCATCTCCTTGGTCTTCCCCGCGTTAATCTTCAGGTGGTTCTGGTGGCACCAGTCCATAAAAAACCGGTTCAGTTCTCTGTACTCCTTGTCATCATCGTCTGTGATGAGGCCTACTATTGCAGAGTCGTCAGAATACTTCTGTAGGTAGCAGCTGGATGAGTTGCACCTAAAATCAGCAGTGTACAGTGTGAAGAGGAAAGGGGCGAGAACCGTACCCTGAGGTGCCCCCGTATTACAGATCACGGTACCTGACACACAGTCTTGGGCTCTCACGTATTGAGGTCGATTTGTGAGGTAGTCTAGGATCCAGTTGGAGAGGTGGTGGTCCACTCCAGCAAGGCCCAGCTTGTCTCTCAGTAACCTGGGCTGTATGGTGTTAAAAGCACTGGAGAAATCAAAGAACATTATTCTCACCGTGTTCCCTGGTTTTTCCAGGTGAGACAGAGCCCTGTGCAGAAGGTGGATGATGGCATCATCTACCCCAATGCCCGGTCGATAAGCAAACTGGAGAGGGTCCATAGCGGGGCTCACTAGAGGGCGGAGATGTGTGAGAACCAATCTCTCTAAATGTGAGTGTTTTTGAAATCGCAGCATTTCCACTCTAGATTTTTTTTTTGCATTGTGTGGGTGGGATTAGCCAGAATCCCATCCACTTTGCAGGTAATGTAAAACGCAGGGTTTTTGTAATGTGTGGCCCCGGCCTTACTTAGGTAGTATAGGAATAAATGATTTAACCCAGTAACTGAACTAGTGTTTGTGAATCAGAGGGTAGATTAGATCCACTGTGGAATATAAAACTAGGCTGGTCAGGACAAGGTGAGCCAGAGATACATTATCTACTTCCCATGCAGACACAAAGCTGAATTCAATTATATAAGAGCTGGTTTAGGTAAGCTTTTAACTGCTTGCCAACCGCACCCCTTATTAAAGCACAGCACAAGCAAATGCTTGTTATATCCCATTCTTCTTTAGAAATGGCAGACACGAAAAGGCATGAACACCCTCATGCTATCCACATAAGGCACATTCACCCAAATATTCAAGAGATTCTTATCTTTTGCTTAGATGCTGCATAATGGAAACTTGTATTTGAAGCTATGTTAGTTTATTATGTGAATATCCTTTTTAGCTTATAAAGCTTTAGTTCTAACATCATACCTCAATGTTTCTGTTTTTTCGATACAGCACTGCAGAATAACTCTATGCTACATACACAGCATAATAGGTAACAAATGACTTAGCATTGACTCTATTGTTAATAATGTTCACACTTTGATATCTTGCATTATTAGATGATACAAGCTGTATGTACTCTGTAAAGGTATAATTGGTTTGAATAAAGTATTATCTAATAAAGAACTCAGTTCTGCATCTTAAATATAGCATTATCCTGTGTATAAAGGAATACAAGATCAATCTGAAATAAGTTGTGATCCCAAAGGTGCCCATACATATTCAGTGGCTGTGGTGTGAATGCTCAGTTAACTGATAACAGTTCCTTCCAACACCCCATACACATTCATGCTCAATTTGGTAAAATACAGGTTTTCAATGGGGAAAGCCATTGTTGCCAGACACCTCTGTCAGTGGCTTATCTCCAGACAGAGCAAAAGGATCAGTTCAAATTCAACATACCCTCTCCTTCTTTCACCCAGCATCATTTATCAGGGGAGAGTTAGGAGGCCCCCCCATATACATAGCCCATTGGTCCTGTATAAATAGGTAGGTTCAGCTTACTTTTCTTTAATATGTATGGGGCCCTTGAGACACCATAGCGGTGATTTAGTGTCTCTAGTGTGAATTAAAACTACAGAAATATAACGTTATATACTGTACTTCAAGAAATATTTCCTTGTTAGACAATTTTAGCAAATGCAAAGGAGATCTTGGACCTCAGGAGAATGAGGGTTTATTACTCTGCATTAGTGCAGTGTTTTCTTGGTTTGTTCCATAACACCCATTGCCTTCTATTGCTCTCACTCCATTGAAGTGTGTGGAGAATGCAATAGAAAGGAAACAAGGAAGAGGAGTTTCAGGTCCTTGACAGTCGAATATTCTGGAGGAGGGACCTACACCTATCAAACTTACAATTGTGCTAAAGTGTTTACATACCCTGGCAGATTTTTTGTTTTTTTGGCCTTTTTTTTCAGAGAATATGAATGATAAAACAGAAACTTTTTCTCCACTCATGGTTAGTGGTTGGTTGAAGCCATTTATTGTCAAACTTCTGTGTTTTCTCTTTTTAAATCATAATGACAACTAAAAACATCAAAATGACCCTGTTCAAAAGTTCACATACCCTGGTGATTTTGGCCTGATAACATGCCCAGAAGTTGACACAAAGGGGTTTGAATGGCTACTAAAGGTAACATCCTCACCTGTCACCTCTTTGCTTGTAATCTGTGTGTGTGCATAAAAGCTGAGTGAGTTTCTGGGATCCACACAGACTGTTGCATCTTTCCTCCAGCCGCTGACGGTTCTGGATTGTGAGTCATGGGGAAAGCAAAAGAATTGTCCATGGATCTACGGGAAAAGGTAGTTGAACTGTATAAAACAGGGAAGGGAATCTCTCTCCTTGTGGAGAGCACCAGTGAAGGTGTGTAGAGTTTTGAATTGCCTTTTTTGCCCTCTACTAAGCATCTGCATATCACAAGGCATTATGGGAAAAGGAGCTGAGAAGCTGAAGTGCCCTCTGTTGGATGTAACAAATCCTCAATTTGCTTTTGATCCACTGAGTCTTGAGAAAGCAAAAGGAATGTTAGCCAAGCCAGTATTGCTCATCTGCACACAGCGCTGTTTCGGGATTTTGTCCCTCATCAGTGCAGAGTAGAGCTAAACTGGCCAACCAAGCACTGATGAGGGACAAAATCCCAAAACAGTGCTGTATGCAGATGAGCAATACTGGCTTGGCTAACATTCCTTTTGCTTTCTCAAGACTCAGTGGTCAAAAGAAAATTGAGGATTTGTTACATCCAACAGAGGGCGCTTGAGCTTCTCAGCTCCTTTTCCCATAATGTCCTGTATAAAACAGGAAAGGGATACAAAAAGATATCCAAGGAATTGATAATACCAGTCAGCATTGTTCAAACTGTGATTAACAAATGAAAACTCAGGGGCTCTGTAAAAGCCAAACCACGGTCAGGTAGACCAACCAAAATTTCGGCCACAACTGCCCGGAAAATTGTTCGGGATGCAAAGAAAAACCCACACATAACATCAGCTGAAATACTGGCTGTTTCAAGATGCACAATAAGGAGGCACTTGAAGAAAAATGGGCTGCATGGTCGAGTTGCCAGAAGAAAGCCATGACTGCGCAAATGCATCAAAGAATCTTGCATTCAATACGCCAAACAGCACAGAGACAAGCCTCAAAACTTCTGGAACAAGGTAATTTGGAGTGATGAGACAAAAATCAAACTTTTTGGCCACAACCATAAACGTTACATTTGGAGAGGTGTCAACAAGGCCTATGATGAAAGGAACACTATTCCTACTGTAAAGCACGGAGGTGGATCACTGATGATGTGGGGATGTGTGAGCTTCAAAGGCACAGGAAACTTGGTCAAAGTTGAAGGAAAGATGAATGCAGCACGTTATCAGCAAATACTGGAGGCAAATTTGCATTCATCAGCCAGGAAGCTGCACATGGGACGTACTTGGACGTTCCAACATGACAACGATCCAAAACACAAGGCCAAGTCAACTTGTCATTGGCTACAGCAGAAGAAAGTGAAGGTTCTGGAGTGGCCATCTCAGTCTCCTGACCTCAATATCATTGAGCCACTCTGGGGAGATCTCAAGCGCGCAGTACATGCAAGACAGCCCAGGAATTTACAGGAACTGGAGACTTTTTGCCAAGAAGAATGGGCAGTTTTACCATCTGAGAAAATAAAGAGCCTCATCCACAACTACCACAAAAGACTTCAAGCTGTCATTGATGTTAGAGGGGGCAATACACGGTATTAAGAACTGGGGTATGTGAACTTTTGAACAGTGTCATTTTGATGTTTTTGGTTGTCATTATGATTTAAAAAGAGAAAACACAGAAGTTTGACAATAAATGGCTTCAACCAACCACTAACCATGAGTGGAGAAAAAGGTTTTGTGTTCTCATTCATATTCTCTAAAAAAAAAAAAGGCCAAAAAAACAAAAAATCTGCCGGGGTATGTAAACTTTTTTCGCACAACTATATATGAGATACCCTGTGGATCTGTCATGCAAGCCTTTTTCTGTAGAGGTTGTGGATGCACAATTATTTGGTGGCTTATTTTTCTTAGGTTATCTAAAGCTGGTCGTACAACCCCAATTCCAATGAAGTTGGGACATTGTGTAAAACATAAATAAAAACAGAATACGATGATTTGCAAATCCTTTTCAACCTATATTCAATTGAATACACTACAAAGACAAGATATTTAATCTGCAAACAAATAAACTTTATTTGATTTTTGCAAATATTCACTCATTTTGAATTTGAACACGTTCCAAAAAAGCTGGGACAGGGGCAACAAAAGTTGGGCCCGGGGCATGTTTACCACTGTGTTACATCACCTTTCCTTTTAACAATTTCTCAATAAGCGTTTAGGAACTGAGGACACAAATTGTTGAAACTTTGTAGGTGGAATTTTTCCCATTCTTGCTTGATGTACTGTACAACTTCAGTTCCTCAGCAGTCTGGGATCTCCGTTGTCGTATTTTGCGCTTCATAATATGCCAAACATTTCCAATGGGAGACAGGTCTGGACTGCAGGCAGGCCAGTCTAGTACCCGCATTCTTTTACTACGAAGCCACGCTGTTGTAGCACATACAAAATGTGGCTTGACATTGTCTTGCAGAAATAAGCAGGGACGTCCCTGAAAAAGACACCGCTTGAATGGCAGCATATGTTGCTCCAAAACCTGTATGTACCTTTCAGCATTAATGGTGCCTTCACAGATGTGCAAGTTACCATGCCTTGGGCACTAACATACCCCCATACCATCAGAGATGCTGGCTTTTGAACTTTGCGCTGATAACAATCCGAACAGTCCTTCTCTTTGGCCCAGAGGACACGACATCCATGATTTCCAAAAACAATTTGAAATGTGGACTGGTCAGACCACAGGGCACTTTTACACTTTGCATTAGTCCATCTCAGATGAGGTCGGGCCCAGAGAAGACAGCGGCGTTTCTGGGTGTTGTTGATAGACAGTATGGCTTTCGCTTTGCATGGTAGAGTTTTAACTTGCACTTGTAGATGTAGCGACGAACTGTGTTCACTGACAATGGTTTTCTGAAGTGTTCCTGAGCCCATGTGGTAATATCCGTTACAGAATGATGTCAGTTTTTAATGCAGTGCCGCCTGAGGGATCGAAGGTCATGGGCATTCAATGTTGGTTTTTGGCCTTGCCGCTTACTTGCAGAGATTTGTCCAGATTCTCTGAATCTTTTGCTGATATTATGGACTGTAGATGATGAAATCCCTAAATTCCTTGCACTTGTACGTTGAGAAACGTTGTTCTTAAACTGTTGGACTATTTGCTCACGCAGTTGTTCACAAAGTGGTGAACCTCGCCTCATCCTTGCTTGTGAGCGGCTGAGCCTTTCGGGGATGCTCCATTTATACCCAATCATGACACTCACCTGTTTCCAATTAACCTCTTCACCTCTAGAATGCTCCAGACAGGTGTTTTTTGAGCATTCCTCAACTTTCCCAGTCTTTTGTTGCCCCTGTCCCAGCTTTTTTGAAACGTGTTGCAGGCATCAAATTCAAAATGAGTGAATATTTGCAAAAAACAAATAAAGTTTATCCGTTTGAACATTAAATATCTTGTCTTTGTAGTGTATTCAGTTGAATATAGGTTGAAAAGTATTTGCAAATCGTATTCTGTTTTTATTTATGTTTTACATAACGTCCCAACTTCATTGGAATTGGGGTTGTACAAATAGGACATGTATCAGCCAAATTCAACAATTTCGACAAGATTATCTGGCAATCTAACGCAGTGCTTTACCTAGTGAGACAAGGTCCTTGCTAGAGTCAGGTTCAACACAAAGTAGGCATTCTAAAGCAAAAATTGCACTGATAATGTCAAATTTTGCATTATCATTGCAGTCTCCGTGGTTAGAAAGGCTGAAGGACCAGCGATGCCATCATCACCTAGAGTCCACAGGTCCTTCACCCAGGAGCAGTTTAGCAGTCTGCAGACTGAATGCTCTAATCTGGAGCCAGAGTCATCATACACAACTATTGCAGGTAGGAGGCTGTTGTCTTATCTCTTTTTTTGGGCATGGTCTAGACCACTAATTCCCAAACTTTCTGAAGGCAGGACCCCCTTTTGGATGAAAATTTTACTGGAGACCCCCCTCTACCGTACTTAGTCGCATTTGAAAAATAAATGTCCCTTCCTATTCTGTCTCTTATTCAGCTCTAATCTTCCTTTTATGCTGTCTTTTAGTACTGTATTCTGCCTTTTTATGTTATCCTGCCATCAGAATTTTGTGGTCCCATATCGGCAAAATTTGTGTGCCCCCCTCCTCCCCCAATGTATCTTACATTTTCCTGTCCTTTGGCCCATGCAGTATATATGCAGCCCCCACAGTATGATGCTCCACAGTGTACCCACACAGTGTACTATGCTCCAAAGTGGCCCCACACAGTATACTATGCTCCATAGTGGCCCCACACAGTGTTCCATGCAGTATAATACTCCAGAGCAGCCACCCACATTATAATGTTCTACAGTGAACCCAGACATTGTAATGCTCCACAATGGCCCCCTCACAGTATAATGCTCTACAGTGGCCCCACACAGTATAGTGCTCTACAGTTGCCCCACATAGTATAATGCCAAGGTGCTGATTCAGATAGGTTTCAATGAATATTCCTGAGGTTGCACCTCCACCCCCCCCTTCCCGAGTTAGTTATGGCAAATTATTATTCTCTGGGGTCTGAGAAGTGGAGTATAATAAGTAGAGGCCCAAGGGAGATGAGGGAAAATAACAAACATTGATACCTCCCCTGGTCATCCTCTCGGCATCTGGCTGTGTCCTACTGGCACCTCACGTCATCTTCAGGCCTCTTTTGACTTCACGCACCCCTGTGGTCTTGTGTGGCGCATTGACACTATCACGCACTGACCCTGCGTTATGACGTCAGTTTGCCCCATGTGACCAATGAGGCCCACTCACAGGCCTCAGCGCTGACCCCCAGGGCATGTGGCATCACAGGACAGCGCCAGAGAGGTGACTATAAGTGTTTGTTATTTTTACTCACCTCCCCCTGGGCCCACTGCTGCAGGCTGTGCAGTGCTGTGCTACCGATATGGTGGCTTATCATTATCAGCCACCATATCGAGACTCTTGCGCAACCTATTTATAATTGATGCCTCGAGACCCCCCCCCCCCCCCCAGCCACTCACAGTTTGGGAACCACTGGTCTAGACATTGTGTGAGGTGTTAAATTGTGTAATAGTTTACTGTACAAGGTTTTATTTGTGGAGAATGCTGATTTTAATGATCTAATGGTGTAAAAGGGGGAGACTGTACCTGCCATTAGGAAAGAGGAAGCTTGGTGAGCAATAATCCCACCAGTGATGCCGCACTGTGGTGTTTGGTAATTCTGTGGAGGTATTTTGTCTTGTGCGGTGGTATTTTTTGTCACTTACAGGGTGAGATGTTGTGCTGCACCAGGGTAGGTATTTTCTGCAGGGTGCTGGTATATTTGGTGCTCCTGGGGACCTATTTTCTGATGCAGTGCAGTATTTGGTGTTTCTACATGTATTATGTGTGCTGTATTGTGCTGTTAGGCAGCTACAGGTGAGGGTATTATGTGTATAGCACAATGGCATTTGTTTGGCACTCCATGATAGTATGTCTTTCTTGGTGATGCCATGGCATCACAGCAGCAGTTAAAAAAGTTTCAACAGCTATCTAGCATATAGTCAGCATATCAGTGTATATGTCAGTATATCTAGCTCTGTCTGTTTATAAACACTATTTCTTTGAGGGTGACTAAATGGTATTGCAGCAGCTGTGTACCATACCTATGTCACGTATATAAAAAATACTCTAGTCAGACACAAATAGTATTTCAATACCCACAGAGCATGGCTACCAGAGTCATTGATATGGCACACAACCACAACTGCCCTTCCAACACTGCTGCAGCTGTATGGGCTTCAGTTAGCCCACCCTAGCCTTTCACTTTTCATCTCTCTGATTCTAGTTGATTCTGGTAAGAAGCTGTGGACTTGCATGCTACATTTCTTTGAAGTAACTTCAGTTTCACCTTCCCACTGTCTGCAAACAATGATAATGCAACATCTGTCATCATTTAGGTCATCAGCATAAGAATTTGTAGTCCTACTGTCCAACTCTATGAAATATATACAGGAATTGTTCACAAACTATCTTTCAAACACCTTTTGTACAACAGTAATTCGATTGTCACTAGATCATAGGTGAAATTTACTATGTATGCATTGTGGAGGATGACTCAGCTTATGTATCCTCCATTTTGGATTCCAGGGCCATATGGGCCATGCCCGTAGCCATTTTACATTCTTCCTTTGTTTAGAGAGCTCATCCCCCACCAGATGGCTTAATGGGATGCGGCCCCTCTTTTGTTTCTTATCCAATAGCCATGTGCCAGAACTAGTTTACAACTTTGCCACCAATCATGTTATGCTAATTATACTAGCCCAAACTGTTTTTGTCTACACTGTACTTAAAAACTACATTTTTCCCTCCAATAAAGCAGAACCCACTAAATACACAATAGCTGTGTGTGTGTGCTTCTCTAAGCTATAACTTATACAGCAACTTTATGAATTTGGACTTCAATATGGTGATACTTAGAGCAGATTGCGCTCGCAGCATCTTTGGAACACAGCCCATATTTTCACCTAAGGGTTGGTTCACACTTGCGCCTGGTGTCCGTCCGCCATGAATCCTACCTAAATATCAGAAAAAAGGATATGGAAAGGTTTGCAAGTGGTTTGTTTAAAAACCCATTCACTTCAATGGGTTTTTAAAACAACCCACAGGTATCTGATTGCAGTCTCTGCGCCGCGAAGCCACTTTTTTTTTTAATGGACACAAAGTCGGACATGCAGGACTTTGTGTCCGACCAAAAAAAGCGGGTTCGTGGCGCAGAGTGTGAACCAACCCTAAGATGTTCCACTTTGTTGCTTTTGCACCCTGCTCCCTACTTTTAAGAGAGGGGATGGAACAGGGTGGGGATTAAGGAGGACTGGGATGAAGGCCTCCTCAGCTCATCAGAAAACTGGCATGAGTTATAGCTGAAAACTACACCAGCATCTAACAAGTCAACAATTTATATAACCAAATTCTTAAGACCTGTTTATTACAGTATTTTCTGCCTTTCACAATTTTCACTCCTATTTCTGTCTATATCATAAGTTATATACAGTCCTTTGGCATTTTAGATGCCTATTGCAAAATTAGGAAAATAACACTTTTCTGTTTTACTAAAATTGCTGCATGAGTGAGAAAACATGCAGACACATATATCCCTTTGAGCAAATACAGACCTTCATAATATGTGCTTGTAAGGTACACTCAAGTGTTCATAACACCCAGATACCAAGATATGCTGCAGTGAAAAATAGACCAGCATTATTTAATTCAATAATCTGCATGTAATAAAATTCTGCATATTAGAGTTGATGGATTTTAACATCCTTTATAGCTTTCTTACAGATTATTTTGCCTGAAATGGTATTGAAATGACAGACAGTGCCATCTACTGGTGTTAAAAGGCTATGAATCAAAGGGCATGTTATAGTTGTAATTACACTAAGTGCTAGGATTCATTTCTTGAACACATGTAAAAGTTCATGTATTTCTGGATTTCATTTCTATATTCATTCATGGTTTCAGTAGAAAGGCTATTTAACCCTTTGGGATTCATTACTTAGTTAATTGAATGGGACAAAGCTGCAATACCAAGCACAGCTCCTACTAAAAGTACAGCATTGTACTGTATGAAAAAGAGTAAACAATGACTAGTTGTATGTATTGTCTAGTTTTATGTAATTAATATTGATGAGCTTGATGGACTATAAACTTGTGAGGATGCGCTTCTATTTAAAGGGAGCCTGCTACCAGAACTCAGCATATCAGTCCAGCCCCTCAGATAGAAAGGTTAGGGTTACTTGACTCAAACAGTTTTTTCCTCTTGTGAATCTGTATCTCCCTTTTTGGCAATAAACAAATAAGCTCTTTGGAGCAATGAGGGTGTTGCCGCTTAACTCTCTGCATCAACAGTAACGCTCTTGTTGCACCAAAGAGATCATTTGCATATTGACAAAAACTGCAATATCTCAGCAACAGAGGCACCGATTCACAAGAGGAAAACAATGTTTGAGTCTGGTGGTCCTAACTGATCTATCCTAGGGGGGAACTGCATTGATATGATGTGTTCTGGTGACTCCCATTAATGTATCTGCTGTTGTATTTGTCATTTTTAATTGTTTAATTGCGTTACCACAGTATAGTGGTATGTAACATATAAAAGTAAATAAAAAATTAAAAAACATCCCTATTTTTATGTCTTTATTATCTGCTGACACTACAGTTAAAAGGGGTTTTAAGTTTTAGTTAAATAAAATGTATTCAATGTATAATAAAAAGTTGTTCAACGTTCTAATATATGTGGTATTTTCAATTCTACACCACTGTCTAGATATCTGCAGGGTGTCAGTGAATGAAAACATTAATTTTTTTATATACTATGCCTGAACACATGTTCTAAACATACAGCTGCTGGGCCCTTTCACATCTTTTAGAGTTTAGATATGGTTAGTGGTTTATAGTTACAGTATGTGAACAACACATGATTAGGACACATTTTCACTTTCTGAATGTAGAAAATGACTTTATTTATTGGCCACAGACACAGATTTTGACAACATAAAGCTTTTTTCACATTGTGTTATTCAGTGTTCGTCCTAGGTATTTCTTTGGGTGCATTTTCCATTGGAAACCTTAGTATAGTTACGTATAGTAACATTTAGTATATGTGTAACAGATGCTCATCACTCATAGGCTCCAGTATAAATAAAATGTATACCATGTGGCAAGAAAATAGTAAGTTAACCCTTTGGAATTTCCTGGATTTTTGCATTAATTAGTATTAAAATGTGGTTCTAATTGTTTTGTAAAATACAGTTATAGACAAACACAACGTAACTAATAACACACATCATTTGTACGTGTTTTATTAAATATCTGCAGTGCAGGGAGAAAGGTTAGTGAACCTTTGAATCTAATAACCTGTAGATCCTCCTTTATCATCAATCACTTCAACACAACAACAAATACTTTCTATAGATTTCTCTAACATTGAGAAGGAATGTTAGACCTAATATATTTCATCAATATTTTGGGATGCCTTGTATGCACTGTTCTCTACAGCATCAAAGCATCATAATACGTATAATTGAGGTCAGGACTCTGATTGGCCATTCCAAAGGACAAATCTTGTTTTTCAACCATTCTTTGACTTACCTGTCTGTTTTGGGTTAATTTTGTTTTCGATCACCTGATGTCTGATTTTTAAAACCCTTTTATAAATACATTTGTGCAAAAATGTCCACATTTGTCCGCAGAAAGAGAAGAGAGGAGAATACATGGTCGCTCTCTAGTTTAATCCTGTAGGGCAAAAAGGGTAAAGGAATTGGGTAATGGGGAGGGGGAATTGGATTAACTGTCACTCCAATGCTTGTGCAAAGCAGATAGAACTGTGAATGTAATTCACGAACATTCCCTTGTAGCCAGTCAGCTGCTGCTCCTGCTTGGCGGTGACCGTGGACACCTAGAACATGACAGAAGAGTAGAAGAAAACCAAGACTGATCAAGGTGTTTTTGGATTAAGGCATTTACTAAAGCATTAACATTGATAAAACATGAAGATGCTACAGGTGCTATTGCATTTCAGTAGGCCCTCCTATCTTTATCAGACACAAACTTGAGACAGGCCCAGAGGCTTAGCTAGGGGGGGGGGGGGGGGGGGGCACACCGATCTAGTTAAAACATAACCTTCAACTTACCAATATTGCAAACCGCAAGCCAATACAGGCCTGCGGTTTACAAGACGCCGAGACCATAGACGGATGTCTGCTTCTCAGCACGGGCGGCGCGATGACGTCATAACATCGCGCCGCCCGCGCTCAGACACAGACGTCCTGTGCGTGGACAGGGAGGAAGCGCCGGCGGCTCCATTCATCAGGATCGCAGGTGAGTATGACTTTTTTTTTGTGGGTATATTAATAGTATAAGGGGTGGTTAGGAGGGGGAAATATAACTACTGTATAAGGGAGGATTCATTAGGGGGCATTATGACAATGGGGGGGTGATTTATATAAGGGTTATTAGGAGGGATTATTAATACAAGGGGGAGGTTATTTATATAAGGGGCCATTAGTGGAATCATTTATATTAGGAGGCATTATGAACATAAGGGGGTGGTCATTAATATAAGGAGCCATTAGAGGTGCAGTATTTATGTCAGGGGGAATCAGGGGCATAATATGAGGGTCAATTAATTTAATTAAAGTGGCACTTGGGCTTTATTAAGACTAAGGCCTCACGTAGCGGGCTGCAGCAAAAAAAGCACTGCAGGAAAAACCGCGGCGGTAACATTGTGGTTTTTCCTGCAGCGCTTTTCACAGAAGGTCTGCAGAGGTTTCCCCCTGTGGACTTTCTATTTTCAATACATCTATATGGAAACCGCCAGTGTTTCTGTAGGTATAATTGACATGCTGCAGTTTCCAAAACTGCAACAGTTCTGGAAATCGCAGTGTGCCTGCTGCACGTATTTTTCCGCAATGTGTGGATAGGATTTGCTAGAATGCCACGTTTTTTTCTGTGGGTTTTCGCCACATGTGGCCCCCATCCCCACTTTGTAGTAAAATATGTGCAGCGGAAACTCTGCAATTTCCAAAACAGTCGCAGTTTTGGAAATCGCAGCATGTCAATTATACCTACGGAAACACCGGCGGTTTCCCTATAGATATAATTGAAGCAGAAAGTCTGCAAAGGAAACCTCTGCAAACATTCTGTGCAAAGTGCTACAGGAAGAACCGCCATGCATCACTGCCGCGGTTTTTCCCACAGCTGTTTTTTGCTGCGGGATGCCACATGGGTCCTTAGCCTTAAGGCGTTTTCCAGCTCAATTTTATTGATGATCTATCCTCAGAATAAATCATCAATAAGAGATAAGTGATTCCCCACTGATCAGCTGTATGAAGGGGCTATGGCGCCTGTTTATATCATATGCTGTGTGTTTATAGTGACCGTGTGATGTAATTCCAGCCTTGTCACATAGACGTGTATAGGACGAGGCTGTAGTTACATTACATGGCCACTATGAGATAAATGACACTATGTAAACAGAGAAGGGGTCACGGCGCTTACACAGGTACCACGGTTCATTCAAACAGCTGATTCTGGGGGTCCCGGGTATTGAAACCCCAATCATTTTTTTCACTTGTTTTTTTTTTCCCCCCTTTTCAATTAGGAAACATCTGGGGCATTATTAATAAGGGGCACTATTTACAGGGAGTACACAGGGAAGTTATTAATTTAAAGATGCACTTGGGGGTATTTCACATTATGGGGGGGTATATTATATATTTTATAATTGGGGTAGCAGCAGGATGGGTGTGCAGGTGAGGACAATATGGGTCAGGTGCCTGGAAAAGTGAGGAGCCAAAGATGTCTGTGTTGCAAACTTTACAGAGACTGGAAGAAGTGGTCATGGTCGTTCAGATGAAAGAGATGGGGAATGTGAACGATTAGTCAGAAACGTCACCTGTAAGTCACAAAATGTTACTGCCCTGTATTCACCTAAATCATCTGCAGAGCCCTGTGTAGAGCCACTATATACCACTATACGCTCACTGTATACTGATAGTATTGGTATACGAACATGTCCAAGTTGGGGGCCCACTTGGACATGTTCGCCCCCTGTGCTGAACCCCTAGCTACGCCTCTGGACAGGCCACAATATTTTTTTTGGACAGCAGCAGCTTCTTTCTAAGTGTCCTTTCACGAATGCCATTGTTGTTACTTTTTTAATAAATGACAGGTGGAGATGGAATTTTGCAGTCTGTACAGTTGTTTGTATGTCTTTTGCTGTTACCCTGTTGATTTTTTTCTCACCTGTTTCAGCATTGTCCACTGTCCATTCTTAACAGGATACCCAGTCCCAGGAAGAATAGCAACAGTCTAATTTTCTCCAGTTGAAGATAATTTGTCTGGCAGTAGACTAATGTACTCCAAGGTTTATAGCAATGCTTCTATAATATTTTTTAGCTAGATGCATCTCTATATCACTTCTTCTTCTCAGGTCTGCCAAAAGTTGTTTGCATAGAGGCATAGCTCACACTAATCCATCTTTCTTGTGAAAAACAGATTTGTCAATAATCAGGCTTTGTGTGCCTTTACCTGTGTTCCTCACGTGTTCTCAGCTCCTTTACTGAGACATCTTTTTGCCAACTAGCTCTTGGAGAAGTCACGAACACAGGTTCATAGCGGACGTGCTCAATGAAAGGCATGCACAGTACAACTGGTTTAGTTAAATTGTATTTGTCTAGAATTGTGATATAGATAACAATCTGACCTCATTTAATTAGGAGTAAATGCAATAATTCAGGTAATTCAAAGAGTTCACTAACTTTTTTGCAGCTGTATAATTGTAGTCTTTAATGGTAGATTCACACTACCATTATTTAATGTCTGTTGCTCTCATCCATCACAGAATGAGAGCAACAGATATTAAATGACAGATGCAGATGGATCTGCATTCACCTTAATATAAGAAAACACGACATCATGTTTTTACTTTTCTGACAAAAATACAAGTTGTGCACGCAGGACTTTTTCTTCTGTTACAAAAGTAAACAAACATGATGGAAGAAAGTATACCCATGTTGTTTACATTAGAGTCAATGGGGCTCCATCTGTCTCTGTTACTCTACTACAGTTAATGTCTGTTGCTGTCATCCTATGATGGATGATAGCAACGGACATTAATAACGGTAGTGTGAACATAGCCTAAGTCTGTTTAAGATACACACTTTGGTAAATACACACCACAGGCGCATTGTGAAAAGATTCTCAGAAATGTAAACAAAACATTCAAGAAAAACTTTTCATCTTAAAGAATTTCACAAGGAAATTCAGAAACTACTGCATTAAGTGTACTTGTTCCATAAGATACTGATATATAATAAAGACTTTAAAGTCATTTTAATACTGTTGAATCATTTTTTTTAAAGGGCCACTCAGAAAACTCAGAATCTAAACAAATAAAGAAGAATAAATATTTCCCTATATGCCATCTCAATCATCTCCTGATTTTTCTTGCTCTTCTATTCTCTTATGTTATAATTACAAAGCATTAAAAATAAATTAGAAAAGCAATATGCTTTTCTCTATGGCAGCAGCCATGTTTTCCCACCTCCCTCTCTCCCTCCAATGCTAGTGCCCATGAGCCAGGAAGTTTCTGACTAGAGGGTGGGGTTAAGCTGCGCACTTTTGCCTGTACAGTGAGTGTGGACATTTTGTTGGAAGGAATCACCCAGTAACTAATAGATATGAAAAGTAGTACCACTAGTACCAGCAGTAGGGGTGCCAGCATTAGCATACACACAGTGACACTAATCACTGTATATATACACTAAATATTATGGCATACCATTCTAGATTTGCCTTTCAAGGTCCTGGGAAAGCTGGGTAGTATTCCAGATAATGCTGCGATAGGGATTGCTGAATAATAAATAAAGTACCATAATGTAATATTTCTGGGAAATTAGTGCCTCCCACTCAGTATAATGCTACTTAGTGCCCTCTCACTAGTTAGTGACATTGTCCCCATGGACCCCTCTACTCCCTTTGGTCACCATGAATTATTTTTGCTTGACTTAAACCTGTGGTAAATATTATAGTCAGACAAGTCTAACTGAACGAAAAATACGGTAAATACTGGTTGCGTTCAACTACTGTTCAGCTCAGGCCTTCACCTGGCAGACCCTGGTCAGTGAACCTTTACCAAAAGTAGTTGAGTATCCCTGGTACAGGCGTTTCCCCAGAAGGCTGTAGCAACAGCAAAAGTTGTCATTTTTGTCGTAGGTATGGAAAACTCAACCTGGTCACAGATGCAAAACCATCAACACATCTCATGCAAAATATGCTAGTATAGAATGCTTGATTCTTTCAAGTTGGAATGAGAGTAGTAAGGAGTAATAGCAAGTTAGAGAATCACAGCCTTAGATGTTAATGTGGAAAAATGGTATGTTTTGATACAATCAACCATGTACCTAAGACCTTAGTTTCTCATTCTGTGAATTACACACAGTAGGGAGGCCTCTTCTGACAAACAAGTTTTTTATTTTGGGGGTGGGGGGGTCTAAGGAATTTCTAAAAAGAGAAAACCTATTGCTGTTGATTTATTTTCTGTACCTTGTCCAAATTTCTAAATCCAGTAGGTCTTGTATGTGATTCATTGCCGCCAAAATGGCTGATGAATTCTTTGAAGCATTAGAAAATAAAGAAATAGTACAGTCTCAGAAGTATTTGTTTAAATGCATAAAAAAGCCTTCTGCACTCTGTATGGAAATGTCAGCTGTCTAAATTCTCAGAGGCTGAAACCTTTTATATGCCATGTTTTATAACAGTTGTGCAACTTTGAGAAGGTCAAAAGTAAGACGTTACTAAGCCATCCAAACGGAAAGTACACATCTCACACGTCACAACAAGACGCAGGCATAGTGGAACAGGGATTCGGGTTGCATCCTGTGGAAACATATATTCCTAATCACATTATGTACTAATGTTCTTCCAAAGAACAAGTTTCTGGAAGATTTACAGTCAACATAAGACACTTCACGTAACATAGATAGGTATAAAGAGTTAAAGAGGACTTTTCACCAACTCCACCAAGCCCTGCTCTCTGGATCAATTAATAGGTGCTTCTCTACTGATTTCAGTACAGACAGAATGGAACAGTTGTTGAGATTGACAGGGTTCAGTAATGGAGGACAGAGAACACCTAATACAGTGCCAAGGGCTTACGCAAGAAAGCAAAGTCCATGTCCAGTCCAAGTCAGAAACCAAAAGTCAGCAGCTATGACTGCTAGACACATAACAGAAGCCTGAGCCAGACCAGTACGAGTAATAAGTTAAATGATGCTGGCTATTTCCTGACTATTAGAGTACTGCATATATGGCCAGTTATTATTTATGCTTACTTATATAGCGCCATCATATTCCGCAGCGCTTTACAGGCATTGACAGTCACTGTCCCATATAGAGCTCACAATCTACATTCCCTATCAGTATGTCTTTGGAGTGTGGGAGGAAACCGGAGGAAACCCACGCAAACACGGGGAGAACATACAAACTCCTTGCAGATGTTGTCCTTGGTAGGATTTGAACCCAGGACTCCAGCGCTGCAAGGCTGCAGTGCTAACCACTGAGCCACCGTGCTGCCCCAGTTATTGTATGTGGGTCATCAGATGGGGGGCAGCTATAAATACTATTACACTAAAACTTGGCATTTGAATCACAACTGTATCTCTGGGGTTCTAGGGCCCAAAAATTAATGGCTCCTTCCAATTAACATTAGGAGTTGACATGGACCCTTTTAATGTTCATACAGGCACTGCATCTCATCTGTATATACAATTGTGCCTGGTAGTGCAGCTTAGCCTTATGTGAGTGAATTGAGCAGAGCTAGTGGGGACCGCCCTGTCTAAGAAAGGTCCCATGGACTTTAGAGCTTAATTTGCTGTTAAGTCAGAGCTGTTAACCCCTCCCCCTAGTGCTGCCAGTGACTGGACAGTTTCCTCATGTTGGTGTATACTGTGATCTACTTAGCTCTATCACAAGTGCCCCCCCCCCCCGTTCCTGTTTGGCTAGGTGGTCTCTTCCTGGGACATAACTATGTCTGTTCTGCTCTACCACTTCCTCTTTCCTGTTCCTGCACAGCAAGCTTCCCGCCTTCCCTCCCCCTTTTTTCTGTGTTTGTACATTGTAGGTTGTTTTGTTCTGATTTTTCTAGTGCTGAGTTCATTTCATTCAAGTTACAGCTGGCGGTTCGTGGAAGATGAGGAGACTGGGTTGAAGGTGGACGTGCCCACTGGGAGTGGCTGGCACACTCCGTCATACCTTACCTGATTGGTTAATGTCAGATGACGTATGTGTTTACAAGTTATGACCTATGTTACGTCACCGTTTGTTCAATTACGTTTTAAAGTAATTAATAATTAATCAATAAAGCTGTGGCCGACCACCATCCACCTAAAAGGTTAACTCTTGTGTACGAGTGTTTTATGGGAGGGGTTTTTATGGTGCCTAGGTGGGAGCTTTTTGTCTCTGCAGTCTACAGCAGCAGGCACAGCTGCATGTATGGACTGGCACTGAGTTTTCAATGAAGGGTGACAGCCCCTTAATTCTACTGATTGCCTGAGCCCCAAGCATTGGACGCTTATCTCTTTTAATACAATGGATATGCTAGTGCACCAGAGATCTTACTTATGGTCATTTTGTCTACATAGGGTTGATAGAGTTGTGCATATTTACACACTTTCAGTCTTTTGGGTATCGGCATAACTAATTCTATGTGTAGCTGCTGCTTTCTTGTACATTATGTAAGCAGCATTAGATCATTGACCCAATATTGTCCGCTGAAGACAAATATTTATTCTTCCATCAGGTTTGATTCAGTGTCTCATGCCAATATTGTGCAAGAGTAAACTGTTGTTTTCCTCACATATTTTCCTCCATATTCACAATAAGCTCGTTAGGTTGGTGCATTTCTCTTAACAAAGGTCCTTTTTATAACAATGTTTTTTTAAGTAATCGTGCTTGTTTATATGACCTTGCAGAAAAGCAATTCCACTGCAAAATGCTGCATTGCAGTGTATATTTAATTGTTAATGTTTATAGGGCACTATTTATGGGGACAGTCACTGACAGGCACTGTTAATAGTCACAAACTGCCTATGGAGACATTCTTATATGGTTTATGAGCAGTCTGGCATAATTTATAGTGCCACTCTGTCATTTGGCTTATGGAGATGCTCTGACGAAATAATGTTTATGGAGGTGTCCCAGCTGTCCTCTGACTGACAAGGAAAAGAAGGATCTAGCATATTCAATTTCAACATGGTGACTCCTTTTGTTTGCCAGCAGAGGAGTCTAGCATTGACATATTCCCCTCTTTGCTGACTGTGTATCTATGTGGAGAGTTTGGAAGGAATAGATGCTGTTATATTAGTTTTATGGTCACCTTGAATTGACGTCTTTTTCTCTATTATTGTTTAATTCTTGATTCTGACACTGTAGTTATAGAAAAGTGATACTTACATTATATTTGTTTGCAATATGTTTTTGATTTCTTTTTGATACGATTATTTAAAATCTTTATCTCTATTGGTCATCTGTAGAAAGCAGTTTGCCTAAACAAAGCATTGAAGTAATGTCTATCTTTACTCACATAGTATGTGTAGAATGTCCCTAATATCGCATTGTTGCCCTTGTTAAGACAACCTTATTTGTGATGATGATTGAAATATACTGTAAGTAGTATGTTAACATTTTCTTTTATGAGAAACAACCAGTGAGAGTTTTTTCCGATCCAATGCATAAGATAGCGGCTCCAGACTTCCTACGACTCTGTACCACAGTAACCTTCCTTCCCGGCTCAACAAAACAAGCCTCCAATCCCTGAAATGCTGGCAGTTAGGATAACAAAGTCATGTCACTTACAGAAATTGCAAGTAGATCTTTATAGAGTGAGTTAGACAAGAGCAATTAAGTTGAGGTTCAGTATTTATGCCACGTATGCAGGAACTCCTGACCGATATCAAATACGCCCAAATCCATTGTTTTCTCTGCCTTTCCTTCCATTCAAATCCATTTCAATGCAGTAATTTAGTCTTTGTGTCACTTCTGGGATTGCAGTTAATGTAGTTTACCTCTTTAATCACACACAATTTCCTGTGAAATGTCTGACAGTGACTTGTCAGGCCACTGTGTACAATAAGTATTGGAAGCAGAAAGCCGCAGTTGTTTTTGTGCTCCAGCAGTATCAGACATACAGTATAATAATGACAATTACAGTTTATTAAAAGCATACTGACATTTTCTAAAGAGTGCACAAAATCTTTATATTTTAGGATTTTCATTAAATTAGGTTCAACTATCAGTGATCTAGACGTGCTCTTTCTTTTTTTTTTTAATATTATTTTTATTATATCTCAGAACAGGAAAATGAGAAAGATTTCATGCCTGATCACTGAGCTTTGTTTGTGTCTTCAGATTCACAAGTAGTAAACAACTGGAGCCATTATCAATAAAAAGTAAAAAACTTCCTAGGATAAATTATTTGCCGCTTTCCAGATGTTCTGATGTTCTATTTTTGTGCATATTTGTCACATTGATGAATGGGCTATTGGTTTTATTTTAATTTACAACTTCTCAAATTTTTCTTCCAGGACCTCCCCAGCCATACTAAGGTAACACCTGGGCCCACTGGAGGTTGTCATCCAACTTAGAACAAGAACATGTATACGTGGTATGGATAGTGTGCTGCAGCAAAGTGCTTATGTCTCACAATACCTAAGTAGAGGGCAAAAGGCAATTCAATCTCTACACACCTTCACTGGTGCTCTCCTCAATGTGGGAGATTCTTGTCCCTAACCCACTCATTGCCTCCCACAAAGCCAGCCAGTTCACTTTGCTCTGTACTGATGAAGGACAACAATCCTAAAACAGCGCTGTATGCAGATAAGTGAAATTGGCTTGGCTAAAATCCCTTTTGCTGTCTCAAGACTCGGTGAGTCAAAAGCAAATTGAGGATCTGTTACATCCAACAGAGGGCGTATGAGCTCCCCAGCTCCTTTCCCATAATGCCTTGTCACAATACCTTTAGCAGTGCCATTAAAACCACAATGAACTGAAGACCAGCCCTAGTGTCCTTAGTTTACATGGCACTTACCTTTCAATGCTTACATGTCTTCTGGTCCCTCACACTTGCATCCTCCCTGTCCTGTGCTAATTCACAGGTGAGAATGCCTGTCCAGATTAATCCACACTTGTCAGCATTCCTGGCAATGTCTGAGAGGCTTTTCAGGCTGGAGTCTTTTGTGTTGACCTTCCAGAGTCCCAGAAGAACTGGCAAATCTCCCAGGCCCAGCAAAATGCTTTTGCATTTCCCAGGGTCTCTGTAATTCTGTACATATAGTGTACCCACTAGTATCAGTACCCCCTATAGTAATAAGTGTGACTAGGGTTACCTTTTTTTCGCTAAAAACTTAAGTACGCTAACAAAAAGGGGAGTAGTGAATATAATAATAAACTGTAATATAACTTGTTAAAGAAATAGGTTTACACTTATTAGGTTGTTTTACTCCTCATCTTCATTCAGACTGTTTATTTAGAGTACATCTCCATATTCACCTCACACATAGAGCTCTATGGAGAAGGGAGGTGGAGGAGAAGGCTGTTAATTTATTTATTGAGTGACTAGTACACTGCCTGACTTAAAACATTGCAGTTTTAAAAGAATTCCCTGACTCAGAGTGTAGCAGAATTTAGTGAATACAGCCATTTGTTTGTCTACTCCAGCAACCTTCTCCTTTCCCCTCTCCCCTCCATAGATTCCGATGTAAAAGAATCTCAGTCTGATAAGTTTTAAACTTTTGACTTTCAGGCTCCATATCTAACCATCCACTACAGCTTTGAACATGAGACTTCCATAATTTTATAGACAATCATCTTGGCCATCTCATACATAAATTTGGCTCGCAATTATTTAGCATATGATTAGTTATGCAGATTCTTGTCACATATCTGTTACTGTTTTGCTCCTAAAAATCTAATTTTAATGTTTATTAATTTGTTAGTATTTTGTAAATCCACCTTTGGCTTTCAACATTGCCTGAATCCATCTGGGCATGCTCTCAATTAGATTCATGTCTTGACCGAAATCTGATCCCAGATCTCTTCTACGTGTTCCCAAATGTTGGTCGATTCACTTGGTTATGAATACAGCTTTTTCATCAACTTTACCCACAAGTGTTTGATTGAGTTGAGGTCTGGGGACTATGGGGGCCAATCCAGCAATGAACCATCTCATTGATAATCTTGATGTATGCCTTGGGTCGTTGTTCTGCTGGAACACTATGTTGTCCTTTTCATATCCATAGTACGCGAGTGTACAAAGTAACGTGTCTTGTAGGATACTCACATATAGCTCAGCATTGAGACCACCATTGATCTTGGTCAAGTATTCAGTGCCTTGGGCTATGAAACAATCCCATATCATCAGGCTTCCTCCACCAAACTTGATAATTCCTTCAATTTCTCGATCTGCAAGCCCCCTTTTCCCTTGTGTCTTTCAGACCCATATGCACCTATTAGAGCCCAGTCTATTGACTTTCGTCTCATCACTCCAAATCACCCGTTTCCAATCTTTTTTTGCAAACTCAAGCCAACGCTTCTGATGATGATATTGAAGTCGCGGCTTCTTCAACTTTTTTCAGACAATCATTCCATACTTGTGTAACACGCGTCACACGGTACCTTGCATGGACATCTGTGATCTAACTATTACAAAGCATATGAGCCATCTCTACTGCCGTGTTTGTTGTGCCAGAACTGATAGACCTTGTCTACCTCATAGCTTTTGAATGGATGGACAGACTTCATTTCCTATTCTTTCAACTGTCATGGTACTCACATGATGCATTTTGGGAATTTCCTTGGCCGAGAGACCACTATTGATGAGCTGAATAATGCTGTTTCTCTTTTCTTGGGAAATCTTCTTTATGGCTTAGCCTCGATTTGAACCATTGACCTTGCTATTGGGAATCAACCTAATAACACACTGAGCTATTAGGAAATGTGAGACCAGGTTGTAATTTGTAGTATACAAGAAGAAAAAGACTACATGACAAGAATCTACATAACTAATCATATGTTAAATAGTTGCAAGTCAAATTTATGTATGAGATGGTCAAGATGATTGTCTATAAAATGATGGTAGTCTCACGTTCAAAACTGTACATTACATATAATACCCCCTCAGTGGCCCCTCAAAGCATTATGTGGCCACTCCACAGTTGTTTATGGGGATGGAGACATTGGGGTACTAGAGAAAAGATCTGTTTAAGGGGGTAATGTTTTTACGCATATGACTGAATTTTTTTCTTCTGGTCTTTTAGGAATCATAACTTTGGTATTTTACCATTTACTGTCCTGCCTGTTTTTTTGTTCAAGTTGTAGTTTTTGATGGCTTCATTGAAGGTTACATATATTATTAAGGGAAACCATAAAAACAATTATTGGTGTGGTGGAATGGAAATAAAATCCATTTCAGTCATTGTTTTGTGACTTTCATTTTAAAGGGGAGTCTATCATTGCATATATCGATTTTTAACTGACACCATGTTGGAATAGCCTTTATAAAGGCTATTCATCTCCTACCTTTATTTTCCAGGTGCTTGCCTGTTTTTCTCTTTATGTAAATGATGCTCAGAGAGCACAGGGAACATTCCCCCTGTGCTCCGAGCACCGCCTCGTCATCCCCCGCAGCGCCGCCTCTGTCCGTTATTCATGACGCCCCCTGCTTGTTGTCCCTGCCTCTTCACCGACGTTCTTATTTTCGGGATCAAAATTCCGCGCATGCACAGTTGGCTCTGCCACTTCGGGTTCAAGCAGAGCCACCTGCACATGCTCCGGCGCCATCTTTATTCGATTACTACGCTATTTATAAAGGCTATTCCTACGTTTTTTTTCCAGTTTTAGTACTGGGGCCAGATGACCAAAAACAGAGATTCAGGCATTGTGATTTTTTTTTTCTATTACAGTGTTCACCATATGACATGAATTCTTTTAGAGTTTAATAATTTGGACATTATACTCTGTGGTTGATCTGATGTTAAAGATCACTTTACAAGATTTAATTGTTATATGATAAATCTATATGACAGGAAAGTTTAACTCCGTTCAAAACTTAGTGTATCTAAGTATTGCTGATTTATTAATACAATTAATCGAATACAGGTGCATCTCAATAAATTAGAATATCTTTGCAAACGTTTATTTATTTCAGTAATTCAATTAAAAAAGTGACCTATATTTTCTAGATTTTTTACACACAGGGTGTTCTATTTCAAGTGTTTTATTTCTGTAAATGTTGATTATGGATTACAGGTAATGAAAACCCAAATGTAAGAAAATTAGAATATTGTAAAAAAGTTCAGTATTGTAAATTCAGTGTGTCACCTGCCAAGGTTTCCTAAGCCTTTAAATGGTCCCTTAGTCTGGTTCAGTAGGACACACAATCATGGAAGACGCTGACTATGAATTGTATCACTGAATTACTGAAATGAATGAACGTTTCAAAGATATTCTAAGATATTGAGATGCACCTGTATATAAAATGCTATTGTTATTCTGCATCTTTTTCCACAAATATATACACACGTGGACAAAATTGTTGGTACCCCTCGTTTAATGAAAGAAAAACCCACAATGGTCACAGAAATAACTTGAATCTGACAGACTGGAATTTGCTAAACTACATGTTGACAAGCCACAAAGCTTCGGGGAGAATGTCCTATGGACAGATGAGACAAAAATCGAAATTTTTGGCAAGGCACATCAGCTCTATGTTCACAGACTGAAAAATGAAGCATATCTTGAAAAGAATACTGTCCCTACTGTGAAACATGGAGGAGGCTCTATTATATTCTGGGGCTGCTTTGCTGCATCTGGCACAGGGTGTCTTGAATCTGTGCAGGGTACAATGAAGTCTCAAGACTATCAAGGGATTCTAGAGAGAAATGTGCTGCCCAGTGTCAGAAAGCTTGGTCTCAGTCGCAGGTCATGGGTCTTGCAACAGGATAATGACCCAAAACACACAGCTAAAAATACCCAAGAATGGCTAAGAGGAAAACATTGGACTATTCTGAAGTGGCCTTCTATGAGCCCTGACCTAAATCCTATTGAGCATCTTTGGAAGGAGCTGAAACATGCAAACAACTGAAGCAGTTTGCTCGCGAGGAGTGGGCCAAAATACCTGTTGAGAGGTGCAGAAGTCTCATTGACAGTTACAGGAATCGTTTGATTGCAGTGATTGCCTCAAAAGGTTGTGCAACAAAATATTAAGTTAAGGGTACCATTATTTCTGTCCAGGCCTGTTTCATGAGTTTTCTTTTTTTTTTTAATTCTGTTGAAGCATGGTTGAAAAGCAATGTCTGACTTTCATTTGTTCATTTTCATAGAATTTTTATATATTATTACTTTTGTCAGATTCAAGTTATTTCTGTGACCATTGTGGGTTTTTCTTTCATTAAACGAGGGGTACCAACAATTTTGTCCACGTGATATATATATATATATATATATATATATATATATACATTGCTACTGTATATGTTACCTTATTTATGTGTTGTTCCAAAAAAAAATTAATTTATCAAAAGAAAATGTGTACATCAGACATGGCTAAACATGTAATAGAATCTCAATGACCAAATATTGAATAATACTTGATTATGATTGAATTATTGGAACAAATCCCAAATTCCCTTCTAACATGAATAGACATGCATTTTCACTGGTGCGCTTACTATTCTGCTGGTTCTTCTTAGCTACAGGGGATGTCACTGCACTAAAGACAAATCTGCTTAGAATCAGTTCATGTCTAGACACAGACTTGGAAACAATATGCATAGTAATTATATTGTTTCTCTATTACCCTGGTGTATCAAAAATAACACAATATAGAGGATAAGTTGACTATTAGTGGGGGTCCCTGCAGTCAGATCATGAGAATGCTGAGTTTCCTGTACCCCAGCTTGAATGGAATGACTGTGCACATGTATGCTTCTAATCCATCAATACAGGTGCATCTCAATATATTAGAATATCTTTGAAACGTTCATTCATTTCAGTAATTCAGTAATACAATCCATAATCAGCGTCTTCCATGATTGTGTGTCCTACTGAACCAGACTGAGGGACCATTTAAAGGCTTAGGAAACCTTGGCATGTGACACACTGAATTTACAATACTGAACTTTTTTACAATATTCTAATTTACTTAGATTTTGTTTTTCATTACCTGTAATCCACAATCAACATTTACAGAAATAAAACACTTGAAATAGAACACCCTGTGTGTAAAGAATCTAGAAAATTAATTTAATTCAATTACTGAAATAAATAAACGTTTCAAAGATATTCTAATGTATTGAGATGCACCTGTATCTAGGGAAATGTACTTGCCTATTTTCTTCCTTCTCATAGAAATGAATGAAGTGCAGCGTACCTACACTTTTGTCACTCCATTCAGGCAAGGATACAAGGTACCTCCATTCTTCTGATCTGTGGAGGTCAGACCCCCTGTAGATACACAGTAATTTGTATACATGGGCAAACCCCTTTGTATCGGAATACTGTTAGTGCAAAAGATAAAAACCTGTCCATTGCAAATTATTTTTATTCCTATTTCCTTATAGAAGAATGGGCTACTACTTACCTGTCACACTGCCAGAGAGCAGGCAAATTCATGGAAACCGATATAAATATGTGTTGGGAATGTCCACTATTATGTCCACCTTTGGGAGGCAGGGAAAATTTCCTCCATTTTGGCTTTATAGTGAGGGTCTAAGAGAACTGCCATCCAGTACTCATATCTCAGCTTGACGCTAATAATACACTTCTTGCTGTGTAAGCAGTGAACATACAGTCTGCCAAGCTTGTCAGCATGTGCTCGGTCCAAGGGGCTTGCCATGGTTGGTGTTCTTGGCCATTGTGGTCATCGTAATCATCATCATAATCATCATCATCATCGTTGTCATCATCAACACCTTGAAAGAAATAAGGGTCAGCCTCCTCAACTGGTTGTGCATGGGACATATCTACATATGCTTACAAAGGAGTCTCTTCTTCCTACTCCTCCTCCTCTAGCAGCCCCAGTTCCTCCACCATAATGACACTGACCCAAACCATCCTCCATCAACCCAGGGCGATGACATTGCCTAAGAGATGGAAGCTGTTCCTTCTCTTCCATCCCCCGTTGCATGATTGTAAGTGTTTGCTGTGAGGTATACCATAAAGGGATTGCTGATGCTGCAGTTGTCTCTGCAGCCAAATTTGGTGGCCTCTTCAAATTGCTTGAGAACTGACACATTTCCTTCTTGAGCCTCCAATTACGTATCTTGAAATAACACATTGCCCCTGTGGACTGCTGCATGCAGTAATCATTCACTGCCTTCTGTTGCTCACACAGATGCTCCAGCATGTTTTAGGTGGAGCTGGAATGTTACAGATAAGCTGGTGCAAAAGCAGACTTTTTTGTTTCTGCAAAGCAGGGTGTTTTTGGGACATAAGAACATCTGAATTTGCAGAGCTTTTCTGGCCATGAGGAACACCTCTTTCTAGCCACTATACAGGTTAATAAAGTGGTGAACCACCAGATTAAGAATATGCGCTATACAGGGACAATGTGTTATTCGACCTAACTGCAGCACAGGAACAATTTTGGTGCCAATGTCGCTGGCAATGCTGCCCAGTTGGAGTTGGCAAGGAGACATCCAGGGGGATACTTGCTGCAGGATATAGTGAAGCAGCTCCTCCACTCTATGGTTCCTCTAATACAGGCTCATTAATTGTAAAACCACATAGCAACACTTCACCTTACACCCATGAAACGAAGGAGTGAAAGCAACACCTTGCACTGGTGAAGATAATGGCAGGAAACAGTCCCAAGAAGAGGATCCAGAGGAGATGGATGGGCCCTGCATGGTGTTGGAACTGGGCCTACACAAACAGGGTGTTAATAGCACCTGGCCTGGTTGCATTTCTGGACTGTGGCCACTGCCACTTAAAACATTCACCCGTAATGCATTGAAAGCCATGTGTTCTCCTTGTCCATAATTGCTGCTCAAAGTGTTAACGGAGGCGTCCACCTTTCCCCAGACTGACAAATCCAAATAAAGGCCCACATTCTCTGACACATGGCAACATAAAGCACAGACAGCTTTCTTAGAGAGATAATGGTGGATGGTATCCTCCATCAAGGTTGAACGCAGTGTAATCCATTAACTGGAAGGGCAGCAACAGCACCTCCACCAGCTTGGCCATGTGCGAGTTAAGTTACAGAACCGGTGGATGACTGATGTTGGCGTGGAATTTGAGGAGTAGGAGAAACAATTGATGATGGTGATGATAAAGACAACCATGTGCTAGGTGTAGATGTGGCCTACAAGGAAGTTCAAGAGGAGGAGTAGAACAGTCTTGCTCACTTTCCCTGCCAGTGTCACTTGCCAATTCCAAATATGATGGTGATGCCTGATACAAATTCATAGAGATGTTGTTCCTACATTTGGTTCCTGCACAGCCACAGCTAAGTTTCTGCTTGCAGATCTTGCAAATTGCCATGGATTTATTGTTTGCCAATGCAGAAAAGAATTCACACGGAAAAATGTCTGTCACTGCCAGTGCCACCAAACCCACCCTGCAAGCTTCCTTTGGGTCTGCCCCAGGCAGGCTTTTTGGATATTGGTCCTGCACATTGGCTAGAATTGTTTGCTATCACCACTGCCACCACCCTCTTCATCTGATATTACCTTGTCACCCTGACCCAGTTGTCAGGTCCTATTTGCAAAAGAATTATCATCATGTCATGCAATGTCATTGTCTTCCACGCTTTTCTCTAACACATCATGGCTATGGGATTCCTGCACACTCTCATACTTTCCACTTCCAGATTTAACCCTAGTTTCCCTACCAGAATGACTACCAGTAGTAATACCACACCACCTGCCACTACTACCTCCACCAACAACAGTCATGTCTTCCTCCTCTACTTGCAAACAAACGCTGACTGTTTGGCAACAATTCTGACACTGTGAGTATGTCATTTTTTGTGTTGGTTTTTTTATGAGCAACTATTTGAAGAAAAATAACAAAGCACTAAAAGGGTAACCTGGTCAGTGACTATTAGACTTGAATTGCAAAAAGCCTTAGCAAATGTTTTTTCACTAACAGTAAAAACTATGTTTACATATTCTTTATTCAGATGAAATGGCTCTATTGCCCAACAAACTTAGATTAGAATGGACAAAATTAGATTATTGGCAATGAAATGGTTAACTGTCCTTTATCACTTTGCATTAGTACAGAATGCTGCTGTCAGGCTGACAACAGCAACACAGATATCTGGTCATTAATCCAACCTAACACTGGGAATTGATTGAGAATAAGCATTTACTCAGTCCATATAAAAAGCCCTGAAAATTTCAGTCTAGTAGGGGGCCCACATTCTTCATACAGCCTAGGGCCCATGGTAGTCTTAATCCATTCCTCTCTCATGAGCATTTGTTCCTGACCATTTCCCACTCCTTCATTGTTACTGTCATCACTATTGTATATATGAATACAGTACACTGCTCTACCTCTTACAGCCTGCATTTGTTTGCAGCACATTTCCCTGTTCACACAGGTTGATGTGTTGCAGACAATCTAGTATTTCTTATTTCCATAAAAGATGAAATCACCAGATCAGCCATGAGATCTTTTACTCATTTACTTTTGCCAGTTATTGGGAATGACTTTTTCTAGGGTTGTCCTGATAATAGTGATGTATAAAAGGTTCATTTACCTATTGCACTAAGCCACACAGCCAGCTACTTTCCCATTTTATTGAAATTAAATGGGAAGTGCAGCAGGACCATTGTCCCTATAGTAGTATGTGCTATCAATTTCATAAAAAACACTTTCTATCTGGCAGGATAACCTCTGCATCAAAATAAGATGCATTTCTGCGATGTGGGGCCTTAGTCTTACAAACAAAACATAAGAATGGTGCAAAGTCGACACAGTCACTAAATCCATGGCCTGAAGCCTGAAGATGCAAAAAAATCTTCATACAGTGGGTTCAGAAAGTATTCAGACCCCTTTAAATTTTTCACTCTTTGTTTCAATGCAGCCATTTGCTAAAAGCAAAAAAGTTTATTTTATTTCACTCAGTACCCCATCTTGACAGAAAAAAACTGAAATGTATATATTTTTGCAAATTTATTAAAAAAGAAAAACTGAAATATCACATGGTCATAAGTATTCAGACCCTTTGCTCAGTATTGAGTAGAAGCACCCTTTTGAGCTAGTACAACCATGAGTCTTCTTGGGAATGATGCAACAAGTTTTTCACATCTAGATTTGGGGATCCTCTGCCATTCTTCCTTGCAGATCCTCTCCAGTTCCATCAGGTTGGATGGTGAACGTTGGTGGACAGTCATTTTCAGTCTCTCCAGAGATGCTCAATTGGGTTGAGGTCAGGTCTCTGGCTGGGCCAGTCAAGAATGGTCACAGAGTTGTTCCGAAGCCACTCCTTTGTTATTTTAGCTGTGTGCTTAGGGTCATTGTCTTGTTGGAAGGTGAACCTTTGGCCCAGTCTGAGGTCCAGAGCACTCTGGAAGAGGTTTTCTTCCAGGATATCTCTGCACTTGGCCACATTCATCTTTCCTTCAATTGCAACCAGTCGTCCTTTCCCTGCAGCTGAAAAACACCTCCATAGCATGATGCTGCCACCACCATGTTTCACTGTTGGGATTGTATTGGGCAGGTGATGAGCAGTGCCTGGTTTTCTCCACACATACCGCTTTGAATTAACGCCAAAAAGTTCAATCTTCGTCTCATCAGACCAGAGAATCTTATTTCTCATAGTCTGGGAGTCCTTCATGTGTTTTTTGGCAAACTCTATGCAAGCTTTCATATGTCTTGCACTGAGGAGAGGCTTTCTTCGGGCCACTCTGGTCCCCGACTGGTGGAGGTCTGCAGTGATAATTGACTTTGTGGAACTTTCTCCCATCTATCTTCTGCATTTCTGGAGCTCAGCCACATTGATCTTTGGGTTCTTCTTTACCTCTCTCACCAAGGCTCTTCTCCCATGATTGCTCAGTTTGGCTGGACGGCCAGGTCTAGGAAGAGCTCTGGCCGTCCCAAACTTCTTCCATTTAAGGATTATGGAGGCCACTGTGCTCTTAGGAACCTTGAGTGCTGCAAAAATTCTTTTGTAACCTTGGCCAGATCTGTGCCTTGCCACAATTCTTTCTCTGAGCTCCTTGAGCAGTTCCTTTGACCTCATGATTCTCATTTGCTCTGACATGCACTGTGAGCTGTGAGGTCTTATATAGACAGGTGTGTGCCTTTCCTAATCAAGTCCAATCAGTTTAATAAAACACAGCTGGACTCCAATGAAGGAGTAGAACCATCTCAAGGAAGATCAGAAGGAAATGGACAGCTTGTGAGTTAAATGAGTGTCACAGCAAAGGGTCTGAATACTTATGACCATGTAATATTTCAGCTTTTCTTTTTTAATAAACTTGCAAAAATATCTACATTTCTGTTTTTTTTTCTGTCAAGATGGAGTGCTGAGTGTACATTAATGAGAAATAAAATGAACTTTTTTGCTTTTAGCAAATGGCTGCAATGAAACAAAGAGTGAAAAATTTAAAGGGGTCTGAATACTTTCCGTACCCACTGTAAGTTGTATAAAGGGCAAACAAATAAGAAATATAAGCGAATACCTTAAGTCTAACAATACCATTAAACTTGGTATACAGTGAAAAATACACTAGTACTCCTGGCAGTCCTCCTTGTCTAAACAATGAGTGAGCTTTGTGAAATGATGGGGCAGTTTAAAGGGCTGACAGTGAGTTATCCCAGGGGCCCCATACCTTTTGAAACTTCTGAGGGCAGCCTCTTCTCTTATACACCAATTGGTTATATGGCAAAATAGAGTTAATTCATGTACTCTTTTTTTCTGATTGTATATTTTATTATCTTTACATAATTGTGTGGGCAGCCATGTTACCTCTCTAAACATTGCTGATTTACTGCAGACACCTGTACATAACAAGAAGACAGAAAATGACTAACTGACTTCCATGGGAGAATGCTGTGGGCATGCTTTGTATCATATATGCAAGTAAGGGAAGAAGGTGAGTTGTGCCAATCCTGTGTTATCAGCCTCCAGCATTATATTGCCTGTGACGGCAATAAAATTACCTCTGCCCCCAATATACATAGTACAAATTATTTTCTACATGACAGGAAGTACCAGAGTATTGTGAGGAATCGCTGACCAGTGGAAGAATTGCAATATTTCAGACTTTATTTTTACATAGCAACATTGAAAATCATACAAAAACAGCATCAGTAGTGTTAAAACTGTTAAAAAAGCTATTTTTAGATTTTAATATTTTACATTCATTGGTGGTTTTGATTCAGCTGCTACTGTTTGTAAAGATGATGTAAAATTCTTGTTTCAAGTCTACAAACTGCTTTTATTGTAATACTCTCAGTGATTTCTGTCACAATAACACAATGTTCTTTTTATACAAAAATGATGTGGAATTGCTGCCAAGGTAAACAACAAAATTAGACAAATGGGGTTTAGCCATGAGGAGATCTTTGCTGACAAGGTCATAATTTTGTTTGGAAGTAGATCATGCTGCAGAGCCAATTCATTTCTTTTATAGAATATATTAGTTCATGTTTTATAGTTTTATATTAGTACATACTATTGCGCTAAATTTGTCCATGATAGTTAGCTGGCTTAAAGTTTATGACTTGCTCGTATAAACTTCTATATAGCATATATAGCAGGATATGTTTTGTTATGTTAAATCAATATTTTAGTTTTGTTCCCACAATTTAATGTATTGTAAAAATACTTGTGATCAGGGGCGTAACTATCGGGGTAGCAGCTGCCACAGGGCCTGGGACATTACGGGGCCCCGCGGGTCCCCGATGCTTTTTTTTTTTTTTTTTCTTAATAGTCCGTTACCTGCTGGAGTAACCCCAGCAGGTAACGGGCCCTATATACTTACCGTTCCCTGGGGTCCCGCTCACGGCCACCTGCGATTCCGATTCTGCGGAGGCAGCTGTGAGCAGTAGCGGGGATCGGTATGTGAGGCCGCGGGCCGAACCTCACAATCACTGCTATCATTATACTCCGGGGTCTTTTCAGATCCTGGAGTATAATAGTCGGAGGCCCAGAGGAGGTGAGGGAACATAAAAACAATATACTTACCTCTCCTGCGCTTCTCCAGGCTTCGGGCCTGTTTGGTGACGTCCCCGACGTCATTTTGCGTCACTACGCCTTGCCCGCATCACGTGACGCCGGCCTGGTCCAACACTGAAGGCGACTGAAGCAGCAGGGAGTGGACCGGAGCGAGGAACAGGTAAGCAATGTTGTTTTTTTATGCTTCTATCCTCCCCTGGGTCTCCGATCATTATACTCTGGGGTCTGAAACGACCCCAGAGTATAATAATTGTTCATGGGTGGTCCACAATGGGACATATAATAGTGTGTGCAGAAGCCACTATGGGGAAAAATACTCAGTGCAGGGGCCACTATGGGGAATAATAGTGTGTGCAGGGGCCACTATGGGATATAATACTGTGTGCAGGGGCCACTATGGGATATAATACTGTGTGCAGGGGCCACTATGGGGCATGATACTGTGTGCAGGGGCCACTATGGGGCATGATACTGTGTGCAGGGGCCACTATGGGACATTATACTGTGTGCAGGGGCCACTATGGGACATGATACTGTGTGCAAGGGTCACTATGGGACATGATACTGTGTGCAGGGGCCACTATGGGGCATGATACCGTGTGCAGGGGCCACTATGGGGCATGATACTGTGTGCAGGGGCCACTATGGGGCATGATGCTGTGTGCAGGGGCCACTATGGGGCATGATACTGTGTGCAGGGGCCACTATGGGGCATGATACTGTGTGCAGGGGCCACTATGGGGCATAATACTGTGTGCAGGAGCTACTATGGCACATAATAGTGTGCGCAGGAATACGTTTTTTTGGGGGGGGCTGGAGGGGGCGGTCTGGGGGGGGCGATTGGGGGCAGCCAACTGCTTACGCCACTGCTTGTGATAGAAGTAAATGGCAAAGATAACAAATATCGTGCTAGCCATAAACTGTCATGCTCTACTCCCCTGCTTAACACACATAGTTGACCTTCTCTGTGAAGCACCTTTATCCTATACATATACATTAGTTTATTGTGCTGTTAGTACCTCATTGCTTAGAGAACTGGATGTTCCAGATATCTTCAAGAAAGCGTAGGAGTGATCAAGCAACACCACAGTCAATAGTAACATAGTGTACAGCATTTAGGTTTACTCCACACTTATGCACTATTGACTTTGCCCCTGTAAGGGTAGATTCACACATGGCAGATTTGTTGCAGACATATCTCAAAATCAGTCACATTGATTTGAATGGGGTTGTTTCAGTGGGAAGCACATGTTTTTTTTTTCACAAGAATAAACCTGCTAGGGAATATTAAAATCCATACTAGGCTTATTTTTCCATGCTTATTTCTTCAGCTTCATGTAGATCGGGTTTTAATAACCGCATCAGTATGTACAACAATGAATTATACTGTGATTTGCCATAAGGGGCGGATTAAAACTACCGTGCTCCCTGTGCTGTATGAAGATTGTGGGGGGCCCTATATAAATGGGCTAATTATCAACCTATGAATTTCCAGTGTTTGGCTAAGGCCTGATATAGCGAAATGCAGCTAAAGAACACTTCAGAAAAAAATACAGCGTTTTTTTCCGCAGCATTTTTCATTTTGTGTTTTTTTGAGTTTTTGCTGCGATTTTCTTTGCTTTTTCCGTTCCTTATTAATTCTATAGGGAAAACGCTTGCGATTCTGCAGCTAAAATTAACATGCTGTTTTTAAAAAAGCAGTTTTTCAACAGTTCTTTTTTCCTGCAATGTGTGGATGAGAATAACCAAAAGCTTATTCACTTTACTGGTACTGTAAAACACATTGAGGCACATTTATTAAGCTACTTGCGCATTATGCATTAAGCTACTGCAGCACTTATGAAGCATTTGCACCTTTTTTCATTCTGTAATGCTGCTCTCGCCACTTTTGCTTTTTGGTGAGAAAAGGTGGCGTGGCCTATATGGAGATCCTTTTCACACTGTATTTATGACTTGTGCCTTTTTTAAAAAGGCGCAAATGTAGTGTAAAAAGGTTAGAATGCAAACTTTTGTCCGGGGCCACCTAAGCCCTCCCTGGAGCGAATTCTTGATAGTGGCGGTTACGGGTGCTGCAGCGATATCTCTGATACTTGAAAGGGATACAGCTTTAGTACCCACACTTGATGTTTTCAAGAATACGGTGAGTGAGCAGTGCAGCGCCGGCATGTAAACAATACTGGGACAGTATTATGTGCTCCACAGTGGCCCCCACACAGCATTATGTGCTCTACAGCGGCCCCCCACACAGCAATATGCGCTCCGCAGCGGCCCCCCCACACAGCATTTGCGCTCCACAGCAGCCCCCCACACAGCATTATGCGCTCCACAGCGGCCCCCACACAGTATTATATGCTCCATAGTGGCCCCCACACAGTATTATGTACTCCACAGTGGCCCACACAGAGTATTATATGCCCACAGTGGCCCCCACACAGTATTATGAGCTCCCAAGAGCCCCCCCTCCTCCTAGAGTCGGTTCTATTATTATACTTTGGGGTCTCCTCAGACCCCAGAGTATAGTAAGTAGAGGCCCAGGAAAAGTGAGTAAAATAACAAACACTTATACTCACATTACCTCACCTCTTGCTCCTTCCGACTGACACCTTCCTGCATCCTCTTCTGTCTGGCAACTGCGGTCCTGTGCTCCAGAAATCACTGCTGGGGCCTGTGATTGGGCCTCAGCAGTCACGTGGGGCGCGATGACGTCATTACACCGAACCTCAGAAACCAGCCAGAAGAGCCCCAGAGTGGATGGTGAGAACAGGACAGGTAAGTATAAATATATTTTTTTTTATTTTATTTTTAGTCACCTACCCTGGCTGGCTGGGTATCAACTGGAAAGGGGCCCGCATGGGCCCCTTCCTGTTAACATGTATAGTGGTCGGAGAAAGCCTGGTTCCCCGACCACTATCATGGTGGTCCGGGGCCCCGGCCATTTCCAGCTGCGACCATGATTCTTACATCACTGCTTATGCCAAAAGGCAGTTTTATTTTTAATGGACATAGGATACACGAGGGGAGACTTCACTGAGAAAAAGCACTAGGATCTCTCACTATGCTAGGAGCAGAAACACACTGCCCACTGTTTTTGTAAATCACAGCATGTCCATAGCTCCCAACCGTCCCGCATCTGGCGGGACAGTCCCGATTTTACACTGCTGTCCCGCGGTCCCGCATAGCTTACAATTTGTCTCGCTATGCCCCTGAAGTGTTTTGCTATTAACAAACTTTATTAGGGTAGGGTAAAGGCTAAATGGTAGATGCTAAATCCTAGTGGCTAAAGGACCTTTGATGACGTCATTACCATGTGATCAGACTCTTGTGTGGGGGGATCTATTCTGGATACTGCTGGACAGTGTGATATTACACAGAGGAAGCTGCTGGGAATGAGAGTGATTAAAGGTGAGGATAGAAGAGACAGCATGTGTGACCAAGAGGGGGGATCTGGGGGCAGATGTAGGTGGCAGTTAAACTGAAGGCAGATGAATGGGCAATTAAACTGAAGGCACTTGAAGGGAGAAATTAAACTGGTGGCAGATAAAGGGAGACATTAAATTGGTGGTATATGGAGGGGGCAATTAAACTGGTGGCAGATGAACAGGCAGTTAAACTGAAGGCAGGTGAAGGTGGGCATTAAGCTGGTGGCAGATAAAGGGGGACATTAAATTGGTGGTAGATGGAGGGGACAATTAAACTGGTGGCAGATGAAGGGGGGGCATTAAGCTGGTGATAGATGAAGGGGGACATTAAATTGGTGGCAGATAAAAGGGGACATTAAACTGGGGCAGATGAAGGGGGCATTAAGCTGGTGACAGATGAAGGGGGGACATTAAATTGGTGGCAGATGAAGGGGGGACATTAAGATGGTGGTGTTAGGTAGTAGGTCCAGACGGGCAGGGGTTAATTCTTGTCTGCCTGTACTTTCTGCCTTGGGGAGGGGTTTTTTTCCCTGTGCCTCTGCCCCACCCTATGTTGTGCTATTTAAACTTGGGCTTCACACTTTCACTCTGCTGGTTATACTCGTGTGTGCAGCCATACCTGTGCTGTGGGGCCTTGTACTCAGGTTTTGTATTTTTCTCTCTGAGTATGTTAATTCTTGGATTAGCTGTCTGGGGGTCAGTGCAGGGGACTGCTTGTTTATTGTGTTCTTACTTTCAGGGTCAGCTCCCAGGGATTCCAGTAAGGTTCCTGTGAGGTGTCTTCTTTTAAGAGGAAAACTCTGGCGTCAGGCAGGATCAGTCAGGGCGGATCGCAGGGTGATTTCTTATGTTATTTTCTCCTGCCTACTTTGTTTTACTTACTCAGTTATTTTGACTGTCCTTTGTTTGTTTCGCATTTCTTAAATAAACCAGTTTATTTTTCATGTTTGTTTATTTTTCATTCGGTTCAGGGACAATCATAACAGGTGGCAAATAAAGGGGGACATTAAACTAGGGGCAGATGGAGGGTGACATTAAACTGGGGCAACTGAAGGAGGACATTAAACCATGGGGGCTAGCTGGAGGGGGATATGTCTGCCTCCAGCTGCCCCATAGTTTAATTTTCCCCTCCAACTACCCCCACTGTTTAATGTCACCCTCCAGCTGCCCCATAGTTTAATGTCACACTTCAGCTGCCCCATAGTTTAATGTCCCCCTCCAACTACCCCCATAGTTTATTGTCACCCTCCAGCTGCCCCATAGTTTAATGTCACCCTCCAGCTGCCCCATAGTTTAATGTCACCCTCCAACTGCCTCCACTGTTTAATGTCACCCTCCAGCTGCCCCAGTTTAATGTCCCCCTATAGTTTCCGCCAGTTTAAACTGGGGCACGAGGAGAGGGACTTAATACTGTGGGGCAATTGGAGGGGAACATTATAATGTGGGGGCATATAATGTTAGGGTGACTGTAGGAGCATTATACTGTGGGGGGCACATGGAAAAATAGATGAGAATGGGTGCAGTCAATGTAGAAGTGGGTGGAGCTAAATTTGCCGTGGCGCACATAGCGCGCCGCATATTTTGTCCCTCTTTCTGTCCTTTGAAAGTTGGGAGGTATGCATGTCAATTATACCTACAGAAACGCTGGTATTTTCCATATTGGTATAATAGAGGCAGAAAGTCTGCAGAGGAAAATTCTGCAGACTTTCTGTGAAAAATGCTGTGGAAAAACACATGATGAATTTCCGCTGCAGTCTTTTCCGCAGTGTTTTTTGGCTGTGACCCTCTATGTGGGGCCTTAGTCTCAAGGGGTTTTCCTGGGATACTGAGTAGACTGACTAAACATATACACAAGTTGTGCTTGAATCAAAACCAGTCACAAAATAATACAGTATAATTGAAAAAATTCTGTGCTAACTGGTAAAACCTCACAGTGACATGTAAACAACATAACTCTGTGTGATGTGTGGTCTAAAGTGATGTCATGTCTCCCAGATGTGTGACCACATTATTGTCTTGTACTTTTGTGTATCTGGGCCTTCTATCTCTTATGTCATGCTGGTGAGATCCACAATGGTATGAATGTACGCAACATAATGATACATAACATAATGAGAGTTTTAAACTGGGCAAACCAGGGTAAAATAGAAAAAGAAGTGATACTCATCTATCCCTAGCCCTACATTCTGGAGTTGGGTCCCTATTCCATCTCGTGGCGGCAGTGGCTGGGCCAGAAGTGAAGCAGATCAGGTGACCACTGCAGTCAATCATTGGCCTCAATGGTCACATGTTGAGGGCTGGTGGCAGTTTTTATTTTCATAAATTTTCCACTATATATCTTGGTACTGTCTAAGTGATTTTTCTGACTTCTTGGTACTCTGATACTCTGACCTCTTGCCTGACCTCGACCACTCTCCTCAAATATCCCAGAATGTCCTAACTATCATTTGTTTGCTGTTTGTTGTTTTTATTTGGTTTTGACCTCTTGTCTGACCCTGACTCCAATTTAGCATTTTGCCCCTAGCTCTTGTATTTTATATTGCATAACCATCTCTGACCCCTGCTTTACACAGTTACACTTTGCCTGCTCTGCTGATCTGCGGCTTCTCTGCAGATACATCTTGGGAGTGTAGCAGTGGAGACCCCTGTGTAGGGGTCAGGGGTGCACCGTTAATGAGGCGAAGTAAGGCACTATCCGTCACTGTCTGGGGGGGGGGGGGGGTGGCATTTTTACTATTTACTTAATGTAAACCAGCCCAGGACAAGCCGCTTTAAAAAAAACAAAGCTGAGCAGGGCCTGTCCTGGGCTGGTTTACGAGACGTCCACATCACAGCGCAGGCGGCGCTACAATGACGTCATCACGCCTCCCACACTGAGACACAGACGTCGCGGACAAGAAGAGGCGGCGGCGGCTCCATCAAGGCATCTAAGGTAGGTGCGGATAACTTTTTTTTTTTATATATAAATAGGCCGTAACCTGCTGGAGTATCCCCAGCAGGTAACGGCCTATTTATTTACCTACCCCACGTCTGCTCGTGGCCGCTTCCGCTTCCCCTTCTGCTATGGGATGCAGAAAGGGAAGTGGATGCCACTGTGAGCCGTCCCGGGCATCGGTAAGTGAGGCCTCAAATACTACTATTATTATACTCTGGGGTCTTTTCAGACCCCAGAGTATAATAATCGGAGGCCCAGGGAAGGTGAGGGAACATAAAAACTAATGCTACTTACCTCTCCTGTGATCCGATGTTACTCCGAGCAGGCTTGGGCCCTCTGGTGACGTCATCAGGTTGCGTCGCTGGCCTGATCACGTGATGTGTGAGCGCAATTAAACAGGGCCGAAAACTGCAGGGAGTGCACTGTTGTGCAGGATAGGTAAGTAACACTAGTTTTTATGTTTGTCACCTCCCCTGGGTCTCCGATCATTATACTCTGGGGTCTGAAAAGATAATAGTTCATGGGTGGACCACTATCTACTATGTAACTATGGGGCATAATACCATGTGCAGGGGCCACTGTGGAGCATAATACCAGTGCAGGGGCCACTATAGAGCATAATACAGAGTGCAAGGGCCACTATAGAGCATAATACCGTGTGCAGAGACCACTATGGGGCATAATACCGAGTGCAGGGGCCACTGTGGAGCATAATACCCCGTGCAGGGGCCACTATGGAGCATAATACCATGTGCAGGGGCCACTATGAAGCATAATACAGTGTGCAGGGGCCACTATGGAGCATAATACGGTGTGCAGGGGCCGCTATGGGAAATAATACCGTGTGCAGGGGGCCACTAGGGAACATAATACTGTGTGCAGGGGTTGCTGTGGAACATAATACCATGTGCAGTGGCCACTACGGGGCATAATATCGTGTGCAGGGGCCACTATAGAGCATAATATCGTGTGCAGGGACCACTATGGAGCATAATACCGTGAGCAGGGGCCACTATGGAGCATAATACCGTGTGCAGGGGCCACTATGGAGCATAATACCATGTGCAGGGGCCGCTGCAAGGCATAATACAGTGTGCAGGGGCCAATATGGAGCATAATACCGTGTGCAGGGGCCACTATGGAGCATAATACCCTGTGCAGGGGCCACTATGGCGCATAATACCGTGTGCAGGGGCCACTATGGAGCATAATACCATGTGCAGGGGCCACTATGGAGCATAATACCGTGTGCAGGGGCCACTAGGGAGCATAATACTGTGTGCAGGGGTTGCTGTGGAACATAATACCGTGAGCAGTAGCCACTGTGGGGCATAATACCGTTTGCAGGGGCCACTATGGAGCATAATACCGTGTGCATGGGCCACTATGGAGCATAATACTGTTTGCAGGGGTCACTATGAAGCATAATACCGTGTGCAGGGGCCGCTGCGAGGCATAACACAGTGTGCAGGGACCACTATGGAGCATAATACTGTGTGCAGAGGCCACTGAGAGGCATAACACAGTGTGCAGGGGCCGCTGCAGGCCGTAATACTGTGTGCATGGGCTGCTGTGGAACACTATAGTGTGTGTAAATGGGGCGCTATAAAGAGGGGCTATGGCGCCTGTTTATATTATACACTGTCTGTTAATAGTGACTGTGTGATGTAATTACAGCCTTGTCACATTGACGTGGATAGGACGAGGCTGTAGTTACATTACATGGCCGCTATGAGATGGATGACACTATGTAAACAGAGAAGCGGTCACGGCGCTTACACAGGTACCACAGTTCATTCAAACAGCTGATCAGTAGGGGTTTTTGAGCCCCATTGATTAGTTTATTAATGACCTGGAAAACCTTTTAATTAGTTAACACCTGGGGCATTATTAATAAGGGGCACTATTTATAGTGGTACACACGGACATTATTAATATAAAGTTGCACTTGGGAATATTATTCATTATGGGGTGTTATATATTTTATAATTGGGGTAGCAGCAGGATGGGGGTGTAGGTGAGGACAATGTGGGTCACGTGCCTGGAAAAGTGAGGAGCCAAAGATATCTGTGTTGCAAACTTTACAGAAAAAAGTCACAGCTGGAAGAAATGGTCATTACGGTCCAAAGGGAAAAGAAGGGAAATGTGACCGATTAGTCAGAGACGTCACCTGTAAGTCACAAAATGTTACTGCACTGTATTCACCTAAGTGATAGAGGATAAATACCTGATTGATGGGGGTCTGTCTGCTGAGTCCCCCACTGAGCCTGAGAATTGGGATTTTTTTCCCCCACTGGGTGGGAATTCAGCCTGACTGCAGCCATATATATAGGTGTGTAACTTGGTGGATGGACGAACCCGCGTGGCTCTCATTCACTTCAATGGGAGTGCCAAAGATAGCCGAAGTCCAGTACTCAGCTATCTGCGGGGCTCCTATTATAGAGAATGGGGGCCACGTAGGCTCGTCCATCCACCAAGCAGAAGATGTGTGAAGTTATTGTCATTGTTAATGCCATGTTGTTGATCTAATACTGAAGTAATGCAGTAAGAAGAATTCTTAAAAACTGTTTCATAACTTTGTGTATTGTGTATATTGTGCGACGATAGCGTGTAAAGCTAGTAGCATGGAAACTCAATTTTTTTTTTTTGGGGGGGGGGGGGGCGTCTTTTTATAGTCCGCCTCAGGCAGCAAAGAGGCTAGGTTCACCACTGGTAGGGGTTAAGGGTTCGAAACCTGCAATCCCTAAGGATATGAAAATACGAAAAAAAGTATAACTTGGCCATTTATTATGAACAATTTCCGCACATAAATACACTGCAATACTCCAGCTAACAGCCACCGATTGACTTCAATTAAAAATACTTCATCCTTATGCTTTATATTTGAAATTCACTGCACAGTTAGATGTTGCGTTTTACAGTGCCATGAAATTTTCATCTCAGATTTCATCTCATCCACACATTGCGGGAAAAAACCATCGTAATTTTCAAAATCACAACATGTCCATTATACCTACGGAAACGCCGGCAGTTTCCATATAGGTATAACTGTAGCAGAAAATCCGCAGAGGAAACCTCTGCGAACTTTCTGTGAAAAGCGCTGCAGGAAAAACAATGTGTTGCCGCCGCGGTTTTTCCCTCAGTGCATTTTTGCTGCGGGACACTATCTGGGGCCTTAGCCTAAGGTCAGGAGCCCCACGTAGCATAAACGCAGCTATCCACACATTGCAGAAAATAATCTGCAGCGGAAATGCTGAGATTTAATTTCAAATCACAGCATGTCAGTTATACCTATGGAAATGCTGGTGGTTTTCATATAGGTATAATGAATGCAGAAAGTCCACAGAAGAAAACTCTGCGAACTTTCTGTGAAAAGTCCCATGTTGCGGAAACGCTGTGGCAAAAAACGCTGCGTTTTACAGTACCTGAAAAATAAGATTCTGGCTAATCCCATCTACACATTTCAGAAAAAAATCTGCAGACAAAAAGCTGCGTTTTCAAAACGCTTGTGTTTTTAAAAATCACAGCATGTCAATTATACCTACAGAAACGCTGGCGGTTTCCCTATAGGTATAATGGAAGCAGAAAGTCTGCAGAGGAAAACTCAGCAAAAATGAATAACACTTTCCGCCGCGTTTTTTTCAGCAGCATTATTTCGCTATGTGGGGCCTTAATCTTAATATGCTTGTTTGTTATTTTGCAGGTGTTTATGTAGCTGAACATGTTGGTGAAGAAAAGGAATACAGCAAAAGGCTAAGGCCCCACATTGCGGAAACACAGCGTTTTTTTGTTACAGAATTTGCTCCATTTTTTTAAGCCAAAGTCAGTAGTGGCTTAAAAAGGAATGGAAAATATAAAGGAAGCGCTTAGATGTTTCCCTCCTGACTTTGGCTCAAAAAACTACAGCAAAATCTGCATTAAAAAAATGCTGTGTTTCCGCAAGGTGGGGCCTTAGCCAAAAATTGACTTCAAAAGCTGATTTCTCTGTATATTTCCACTACTACTTATGGCTTGTAAACATATTATATTATTATTATTATTATTTATTTATATAGCACCATTAATTCCATGGTGCTTTACATTTGAGGGTTAACATACTGTACACAAGATATACAAAACAAATGCAGTGCAAACAGTGACCAACTGTGACCAATTGAAGTGAAAAAGCGCAGCAGCAAAATGCGCAATGCGTTTTCCGCAGCTACATGGGGCATTAGCCTAACAATCAAACAGTTATATAAAAAAGCATATATATGTCACAACCAACACAGGACTAACAGAACCCGCTGCAGATCATGGTACCTCCCAAATCCATACAAAACAATTTCATCAGTCAGCAATTAACGATGATCTGCAGTGGGTCCTGTTAGGCTACGTTTACACGAAAGAGTTGCGTGAAAAACATCCAATTTTCACTCCCATCTTGCAACCGTGGGGCACCAATTTTCACAGATCCCCCATACATTTATGTTATCACCAACACAGGACTAAAGCTGCATTCACATGACAGTGGATAATGGCCTTGTGATGGTTGTTTTTTTTTTTTTTTAGCGGATGTCACATGGCAGCATTAATTTCACTGTCGGTGAAAGGGGGCTAATCACATGACCGTCGAAATGTAGGTCATGTCCTATATTTGTCCTTTTTCATAGATCTCTACATACACTGAAATGAAGATGACACATGTATTTACATTTTATTCACTATTCAGGCAGATTATAGGTGCCAATAATGGGCAAAAATCATCTAGGCATTAAGCTAGTTTTTAGGCTGGTTTTTATACCAAATGTATAGAGCAAATTATACCATATGATATAATGGACTATAAAAATGATCCCTATAATCATGGTGCTTGCTATTTCTGTTGATGGGATGGAAAGATGTGGGAAAGTGAACACTGACATTTTCCTTTAGCTTTTATGGGACATTGTTCATTGTTAAACTCTTCAGGCTCCAGTCATTCAGGTACAATGTTACTGCCCGCGGTGCTTATATTATCTCATTGAGATTGGATCAGCTGTTAATAACACAGACAGATCCAAAGAGCAAACAGGTCAGGCAAGCTTTTCCTGCTGTCAGCTGTGCTTGATGTGGGTGGAGGTGCTCAAGTGTAAATTTTGCACAGTAAGCAGTGTAAAATAACATTGCAAAAAATAAACCAAACATGAAGATTCAGTTACATAGCAGCCCTCCAATGTCACCTGGTACAAACTGCCCCTTTCTAAGCTTCCCATCTACTTTATTAACATGGCTGGCAGTTCTGTATCAGGTGATTGTTGTCACGTCTCTAGCGCTGCACAATGAATGTACATTCTGTGTGAAATGATGTGGACAGTTTGTACTGAATTTTAGACACCCAGCATCCAGTGCACGTGCAGTATTGGTACAAAAATATCATGAGGAAAAGGGCAAAAGGAGTCAGAAAAAGTATTGTCACCATATAAGGGGGAATTCATTAAACCTTCTACACCAGTTCTCCCGGCATAGAGGGATGATATTGTGCTGCACATTTGGCAGAAGGCTCTCTTTTGCGCCAAATGTGTGCCACAAGCCCAGTGGCGTAAATACCGGGGTAGCAGCGGTAGCGGCTGACACAGGTCCCGGGTCTAGAGATGAGCGAATCGAAGTGGAATTCGATCCGAATTTCAGGAAATATTTGATTCACATCAAATCCGGATTTCCTCACGCTTCCTGGTAACGAATCGCATTTTTTTTTTAAATTGATGCTGCACATGTTAGGACATGGGGCAAGGAACTCTGTGCCACACAATGCCATGCGTGCAGCCAATCAGCAGCCAGCCAGCTCTGTGATGCCACAGCCCACGGCATTGGGAGCGGGTGTTAGCTGTAACTGACAGCTAACACCCTGCTCCATAACCAATCAGAGGTTTTGACACCTTGGATGCATCCAAGGGCTTCCGCCATTTTGCTACCCACCCCGGCTCCCTGCAGCCAGGAAATAGCTGTTTATTCGCTGCAAATGAATTCAGATCAAATAGAATCGTGTTGGAAAATTCGGCGAAGTTGCCGAATCGAATTTTTGAAAACTTCGCTCATCTCTACCCGGGACATTAGGGGGCCCGGAGGGCCCTAGATGTTTTTATTTATTTATTTTTTAATAGGCCGTTAGCTGCTGGAGTTACTCCAGCAGGTAACAGTCCCTATTTATTTACTGATCCCCGCTCCTGCTCACGGCCGCCTGCGTTCCCCTTCTACGGAAGTGGAGGCGGCTGTGAGCAGGAACAGGGATCGGTAAGTAAGGCCACGGGCCCGCAAACCCCACAAACACTGCTATCATTATACTCTGGGGTCTTTTCAAAGTTGGCAGATGTGTCCAGAGTGAAAAATCTAGATAGTGACTCTGGAAATTTAGGTAATTTTCTGATGACACATTCTCTTTAAGGTCCCACGTTGTGGAATCTCAGCTTTCTGTGTTGCAGATTTTGTTGCGGTTTTTGAAACATAGTCAGGAGTGGACTGAGCAAAAGATAGAAGTATGAGTACTTACTATATATTTCCCATTCCTTTTGTTGCCAATCTTGATTTTGACTTAAAAAAAAAAAAAAGCTGCGTGGGTGGAGTGGGGATGCCTTGACTGGACATATTCATTATAACTCATGCCAATTTTCTGATATGCCAGTCTTTCACTAAGAAAAGCTGATTCTTTGTTGCAGATTTTGCTGGGATTTTTGAGCCAAAGCCAAGAGTGGAATAGGCATAAGATAGCAGTATAAGTACTTACTATATATTTCCCATTCCTCTTGTACCCATTCTTGGCTTTGGCGCAAAAAACCACAGCAAAACCTGTAACAAAAAAGCTGCTTTTCTGCAACATGGGGCCTTAGGGTAGATTCACACAACTGAGTTTCACATGTGAAACTTTGTCCTTGTGTTCACTGGATTTACCAGCCTGTACAGTGTGTCAGAAGAAGGACTACTTACATTTTAGTTATGTATGATGCTAGGAGTCTCTGCTTCCAGTAACATACTATCCCGTACTATAGTCACTATGGGACAGTATGTCACTGGGAGGCAGGGACTCCTAGCATTGTACATAATTATAATGCTAGCAGTCATTCTCTCAGCATGATGTTCAGGTTGGTAAATTCGATGCACGTGAGGACCGAGTTTCATGGGCGAATCTACATTTTGGTCACTTTTTTGCACATCTATTTGGAGCTAAAATTTTTCTAACTTGTTAGACAAGTGGGTGTGTCTACTCAGAAAAAAAGATGTGTGGCCTAAATGTTCCAAAATGAGCCAAAACTGTGCTGTAAAATTCTGGCTCAAAGTAAGTCAGCTAGAGATCAAACATTTGGGGATTTGTCTTGGATGAACTAAAGTGGCTGCCTCAACATGCATTTTACATCTCTCCTAGGCTTCTATCTATTATACTCTGGGGTCCAAAGAAATCAAGTCCCATTGTTTACTTTTCATACGGAACAAAAGTCAAACATGACGAATGAAAACTTCCGTCATGTTTTTGACATTGGAGTGAATACAGACGAATGGGTTCTATCTTCATCAGTCATTCCAGCTCCATTTATGTCCGTTGTACTCATTCTATGACGGATGATAACAACGTACTGTGAGACTAAGGCCCCACATAGCATCCCAGAGCAAAAAAGCGCTGTGGGTAAAACCGCGGCGGCAACACACTGCAGTTTTTTCTGCAGCGCTTTTCACAGAAGGTTTGCAGAGGTTTTCTCTGCGGACTTTCTGCTTTAATTATACCTATAGGGAAACCGTAGGTATAATTGACATGCTGCAATTTCAAAAACTGCAACGGTTTTGGAAATCACAGCGTGTCTGCTGCGCGTATTTTACCGCAGTGTGGAGATGGGATTCACTGGAATCCCATCCACTACACAGTGACTGTAAAACGCTGCATTTTTTTCCACGGCATTTATGCCACATAGGGACCTGGCCTAATAATGGAAATGTGAATATAGCCTAAATCAATTAATAGGTGGTATATAGTTATCTAAAGATATGGCAGATTTATCTTCCAGCATTAGACATTTTGATAAATCTGGTGCAGTCTAAAGCATAATGAAACTTTTTGACAACTTTTGATTTTCTGACAGCATTTGTGTGATTAATAAATTTCACTCTTTCCCTTGCTTTTCTATTTAGAGCCATTCTCTACTTTTCATTGTGTACATTGTGTAGGGGCTGTGTGAAATAAAGAGAAAATGAGGGTGGGGGAGGGTGACTTCAAATGGCTATATCTCTGGCATTATAAAACGCAGATGAATCTAAATATACCAATTCCCAAATGTGTTCTATCTATCTATCTATCTATCTATCTATCTATCTATCTATCTATCTATCTATCTATCCATCTATCTGTCTTCCTAGCTTCCTGTCTGTTGCTCTAGTAGTTAATAGGTAATGATTGTATGTGTTCTGTAAGTGTACATTGTAAAGAACTTGTGCTTCCTGCATTTGCTCTTTTATTATGATTTGCACTTTGTACCATTTTGTGGTTGTTATTTTATTACCACTTTTTGTCATTCTCTTGTGTTTTTGTCATTCGTATGTTAATTAACTCTTCCAGCTAACTCTGTTCAGGATAGCAAAGGTTCAAAAAAGCCACTGGAAATGAGGAAGTTTTATACTTTTTATCCTACCTTTATCAAGTCCAATTATCACCATTATATTATAGATGCTCTTTGCATATAAAATTATGTAATAACTGCAATTTTTCTTCAACTGTGTTATATACTGGGAGCATACTGTGATTTGCATAGCAAATGTATATTCTTCTATGCCGCTTTGTCTATACTACATCACAATTTGACACACAATTATGTGTTTCTTACTTTGATTATACTTTGAATGCTTTAAAGGAACACTGAAAACAGAAAATGCACAAATATTCTTCCCTTTATCTCCTCTTTTCCCTTTGTACTATTTGCCCTCATATTACATTTGAAGCTGAGAAATATATATATAAAAAAAACCTCTAAGTACCATAAGCTTTACAATGCCCCCTCCTCTTCCTCACTGTCCTGTGTCTTGCAGTAAAGCAGGCCACACACCAACACCTATCTCATCTTATGTCACCATACACATGCTCAGCCAAGCGCAGGGCATATCTACTGAGTGGGAAAGGGGAGAAAGCCACCGTCACCAAGGTATCTCCCTGAGAACAACATGATCAGGCAGTTGGACAAAATATAACTCACCCCTGTACCCACCAGCTCAAGATTACCTCTATGTTCTCTACAGAACTTCTATAAAACTATTTGGCCCTAAGACAAAGTACATCACACTAAAAAGGACAAATACAGTACAAATAGCAGTGTTTATATAATATACATGGCGTGTACACATTTGGGTTCCATTTATTACTGGCTACTATTGGATTTTAGTGCACAGAATGCTTAGAATACTTTCTAAAATAACACTAAATGGAACCTGTCACCATGAAAATGCTGTCCAATCTGCAGACAGCATGTTATACAGCAGAAGGAGCTGAGCGGATTGATATATAGTTTTGTGTGAAACAACTCAGTATAACCTGCCTTTTATATATATTAAAATCTCTGCTATTTGATAATAACTCTGTATGCACAGTCATTGGGAAGGCTGTCACTCACGGTTAAGACCACCTCCTTGACTTCTAAACATAGAAAGAGCAGAGTTTTCAATGGATAATTGACAGGTTATACTGAATCTTTTTTTCCCCACAAACTTATACATGAAGCTTCTCAGCTTCTTGTGCTTATAACATGCTGTTTGCGCACTGAAGATTTTTCAAGTGACAGGTTCCCGTTAATGTATACACTATATTTCATGAGCATCACACTGCATACAGAATAAATCACATTTGTGGTGCCTGAAGCCTTTCAATAAAGCTCAGTGTAATATAACATACTGCTGTTACCAAAGCCGTTTACATAACTGATGTTATCTAGGACACTCTACTATAAATATTACATAGCAATTCAACCTGGGTTTGCATGTAATTCTATATGATCTGAATTTAAGATGAATGCAGGCAGTGCAATATCCAAGCCACCAGGACTGTAGTGTTTTTAAAAGTAGAACATGGCAATGAGACCTGCACAACAGCCATCTTGTTTCTTGAGTAATACTCTATCTAGAGCAATCTGAACTTAGCACTTAGTTGAATTAAACCTTGTACTATCTTAGAGCAAACCTGGAAATAAAAAATAAAGCATTTAAGGGTATTTTTTAATGTTATCTCTAATGCTATATTTTTGCATTTATATTGCATGTACAGTCATGGCCAAAAGTTTTGAGAATGATACAAATATTAATTTTTACAAAGTCTACTGCTTCAGTTTTTCTAATGGCAATTTGCATATACTCCAAAATGTTATAAAGAGTGATCAGCTTAACAGCAACTACTTGCAAAGTCAATATTTGCCTAGAAAATGAACTTTATCCCCCAAAACACATTTCAACATCATTGCAGCCCTGCCTTAAAAGGACCACCTAACATCGTTTCAGTGATTGCTCCATTAACACAGGTGTGGGTGTTGATGAGGACAGGGCTGGAGATCAATCTGTCATGATTAAGTAAGAATGACACCACTGGACACTTTAAAAGGAGGCTGGTGCTTTCCATCATTGTTTCTCTTCTGTTAACCATGGTTATCTCTAAAGAAACACGTGCAGTCATCATTGCACTGCACAAAAATGGCCTAACTGGGAAGAGTATTGCAGCTAGAAAGATTGCACCTCAGTCAACAATCTATCGCATCATCAAGAACTTCAAGGAGAGAGGTTCCATTGGTGCCAAAAAGGCTCCAGGGCGCCCAAGAAAGACCAGCAAGCGGCAGGACCGTCTCTTAAAAGTGTTTCAGCTGCGGGATCGGGCTACCAGCAGTGCAGAGGTTGCTGAGGAATGGCAGCAGGCAGGTGTGAGTGCATCTGCACGCACTGTGAGGCGGAGACTCTTGGAGCAAGGCCTGGTCTCAAGGAGGGCAGCAAAGAAGCCACTTCTCTCCAGAAAAAACATCAGGGACAGACTGATATTCTGCAAAAGGTACAGGGAGTGGACTGCTGAGGACTGGGGTAAAGTCATTTTCTCTGATGAATCCCCTTTTCGATTGTTTGGAACATCTGGAAAACAGCTTATTCGGAGAAGAAGAGGTGAGCGCTACCACCAGTCTTGTCTCATGCCAACTGTAAAGCATCCTGAAACCATTCATGTGTGGGGTTGCTTCTCAGCCAAGGAAATCGGCTCTCTCACAGTCTTGCCTAAAAACACAGCCATGAATAAAGAATGGTACCAGAATGTCCTCCAAGAGCAACTTCTCCCAACCGTCCAAGAGCAGTTTGGCGCTCAACAATGCCTTTTCCAGCATGATGGAGCACCTTGCCATAAAGCAAAGGTGATAACTAAATGGCTCAGGGAACAAAACATAGAGATTTTGGGTCCATGGCCTGGAAACTCCCCAGATCTTAATCCCATTGAGAACTTGTGGTCAATCATCAAGAGACGGGTGGACAAACAAAAACCAACAAATTCAGACAAAATTAAAGCATTGATTCTGCAAGAATGGACTGCTATCAGTCAGGATTTGGTCCAGAAGTTGATTGAGAGCATGCCAGGGAGAATTGCAGAGGTCCTGAAGAAGAAGGGTCAACACTGCAAATATTGACTTGCTGCATTAACTCATTCTAACTGTCAATATAAGCTTCTGTTACTCATAATATGAATGCAATTCTATTTCTGTATGTGATAAAAACATCTGACAAACACACATAAAAACCAGAGGGCAGCAGATCATGTGAAAATATAATATTTGTGTCATTCTCAAAACTTTTGGCCATGACTGTATGTGCACATGCCATTTGGCTGTGTACTAGGAATTTACTGTACAGGCAAAATTGTCATATACGCTCTGGCACAAGAATGTTTCAACACAAGAGGTAACCACCGTTACCTCTAAGCATTTTCAGGGAGTGAGAAAAGCGCTATAGGTTTGGCCATTCACTATAGATTTTGGACGATTCAGACTATTTTCTGCTGACAGTCTCAGCACCTTTTTGTGACTCATGTGACATGTGTGACAAATGCCGACAGAAGGTAGATATCTATGGAACAGTTAATCTGCTACGTTGGATATTTTCAGTCACATTGTCAGTTGCGGTAGTGGAAATGTCTTCTTGCTAGAACAGATCTGAATCTCATCAATGTAAGACCAGAACACCAATAAAGTCTAAGGTCAATCAGGGATCTGTCAATTTTAGCTTATGCCCTGTGAACTGTGAATATCAAGTTGTTCAGAAAATGCCTGACAAATTATAATTTAATGCAGAATACTGCCATTAATAATTGCTGAAATCAATAGTGATCATGGCATCCAGGAGATCTGAGGGCAAGCTCATTTTCCCCCGCACCTCGGTTGCCATGGCAGCCAGGAAACCGGGCCACGGCCTTCTGATTGCCTATGCATAGTTCCAATAGGAATTACTGTACAATGTTTTGCAAAAAACACACACACACACACACACACACACACACACACACACACAGTAAAAACACACATAAATAAACAAATAATAAAAAGTTAAAAAAAAAAAACACTTTTATGTTTTAAATAGATATAATGTAAATAAAAATAAATAAACAAACATGTTCACCATGTGCGTATAAGTCCCCACTATCCAATAATAGTAGCAAATAAAAATACAACTCGTCACGCAAAAAAATAAGCCCTCACATAGCTATGTAGACAGAAAAATAACAAAGTTAGGAATTTTGGAAGACGGGGAGGAAAAATAGGAAAAAAGTCGCCGAGCATTAACATATAAACTATCCAGCATCCTGAAGGGGTTAAACAGGCTGTTTGTTACCACCAGCTACTATTTGTTAACACATTGCCATATCTGTCAATGTGACATCACTTTGACATCACAAATCTGTGTTTGTGTTATAGTGCTAGAAAATGGTAGAGTCCTAGGAGCCCTCGGAGTGTCATACAGAACTTTGTAATGCCCCAGAGTGGTGTTACCACTCTTACACCCTGCTGCTATCTTTATCTGCTAACACAATGTCATTTTATTGACTTTCTGTCCAGGTCCTCCACCAATATGCATTCACTATAATGTGATGTAATTGTATTACATGTGGTGTTGCCTGGTTCACTAGCAGGTGGCATCTAACTGGCAGAGTTCTCTTATATAGAATGGAACTTTCCATTCCACTAAAAATCCCCCTCTAGAGAGAAGTAGAGGAGTCCTGTCCTCTGCAGCTAGGGTGGGGGCCAGTTAGAACCAGTCTAAGCCTAGGTCTAGTTCAAGTGCTGATTGAGACTCCATCTTGGAGCTGCCAGGAGTCAAGTTCCCTGGCACAACCGAGAGTCAGACTACAGACAGAAATGCAGCTCACCAATTATATGCTAAAGGCTACTGGAACCAAGACCAAGACTGAATAAGTTTGGAAAACCATTTATTCAAGTAAAGCTGCTGTTCAACTTCATCTCAAGGGCTGGACATCTCAAGTTATTCCTCAATCCCTCAATCACTCCTACTATTTATTGCATCGTAGTCTAGCCATGTCCAGGTAGGAGCACCGAGACACAAAATAAGACTCATATAGGCCGCAACATACCACTCGGCATTCCTGCACCTGGGACAAGCATCATAGAAGGCCCTAGGGGGAGGCGTCACTGTTGCAACTTTATAAGGCAATTTGCACTTCTTGTTGTAGCCAAACTGGTTCAGACTGAATTCAACTTTTTGTCCAAGCTGGCCAAAATCAAATCGGAACAAATTGTGAAAGGTTTGCTCATCTCTAGTTCTCACGTCACATATGTAAGGTGTGTAGTCATACTAACAAATACATATAGAAAGAATGGGAAATTACTTGAGTCAGGGACATAGCTGTGGAGGATGCAGTGGTAACAACCACACTTTGGCCCTGGTGTCTTAGGAGCCTCATACAAGAGATGAGCTAACCAGTTCAGATCAAACCAGATTTGAGACAAATTTTCCAAAAGTTTTGGGTTTCACTGGAAATTAACAAGCAGTTATACTCACCTTCAGAAGAGGTGAGCTCTTCTGGGCATCCTTGCGCTATCTTGTTCCCTCTGGGTTCTCTTTTAGGCACCTGGATGACATCATGCTCCCTGGGTCATCACTGAGGCCTGTAATTTGGCCACATGGCATGTAACAAGTCATGACGGCTGTGTCTCACAGGAAGACAGAAGAGGTCTCAAAGGAAGCACCAGACTCCACAAGGATGCCCAGAAAAGGTGAGGGAATTTGAGCATAACAGTTTGTTATTTTTTTTCAAACCCCTGCACTGTTACATATTTGCGTTGGGGTCCATTAGCTTTAGGCTATGCTGGTGACCTCTGGCATCTGTCAAATGTCTAATGTTGGATTAAAAGAATATCAGTTCCTAACAAACCTTATATAAGCCTAATATTTATATAACAGATGTATATTGTTAAAATATATCTAACCGTAAAACCTAATGCATATGTTATGGCAAAACTGGTTAGAGTCCATGAGCTTTTCTGCATCTGCGTTGCTTATATAACCCTGCTTGTCACTCGTGTTATTGTGTATAGCCCTTGAGTACTAAGGGATGAACAGTCATGCCCCTTAGGATTAATGTTTTCAGTGAGAAAATACACAGCCCATACATATGGATTTCTTCAAATAACGCATGATAGAACAAGAAAAGTAGGACATATCAGAAGCACAGCTGTTCAGAAATAGCTTCATGTTACTTTGCTTAATGGATATCATATGTGAGTTCATTCCTGGTGCCATCTTCAAATGGCTCTCCGGCTTTGACTAAAGAATTTTCATATTTTGATAACATTCCTTGCTCTCCGCTCCAGTGAATTTTACAGGAAAATTGATTGGAGACAGAAAGTCTAATAGAGATTACAAATCTGAATGGAGGAATTGAGCAAACAAATATCCCCTATCCACCTTCCTCCAATGACATCAGCCTGTCTGTTAAGAGTCCGCAGAGGTCAATGACCTCAATAAGAGCATTCATTTACCCTATGCTTTTCTGTCAAAAGTAACAAATAAAGAGACCCTTGTGTAAAGGTATGAGGGCAAAAAGTTGGAAACGCATGAAAACAGATGAAAAGCAGGCAAACATAATATAACATACCAGTACAGTAGTATTATAGTACAATATAACACTGTACTATATGTTTACAGTAAATCACTATTGATGAGAAACCATTGTGTTTGTATGATAATATATTTATTTACACACACACACACATATACATAGACACTACTGTGCCAAAGTTTTAGGCAGCTAAGGAAAATATGCTGTAAAGTAAGAATGCTTTCAAAAATAGAAGTGTTAATAGTTTTTTTCAGCTAATAACATGAAGTGTATGAACAAAACGAGAGATCTAAATATTCAATAGTTAAGACTTGGTGTGACCACCCTTTACCTTCAAAACAACATCCATTCTTCTAGGTACACTTGTACACAGGAAGGCTATTCCACACATCTTGGAGAACCAGTCATAGATCTCCTGTGGATGTAGGCTTGCTCATATCCTACTGTCTCTTCATGTAATCCCAGAAAGACTTGATGTTGAGATCAGGGTTCTGTGGGGGCCATATCATTACTTCCAGGATTCCCCCTCCAAAGAAGTAGTCACACCAAATATTGATTTGATTTAGATTTCTCTTTTCTTCATTCACTTAATTTTGTTAATTGACAAAAATAAACATTTAAATTCTATTTTTGAAAGCATTCTATCTTTACAACATTTTTACCACATCTGCCTCAAACTTTTTCCCAGTACTGAATATACAGTGGAGAAAAAAAAGTATTTAGTCATCCACCAATTGTGCAAGTTCTCCCACTTAAAAAGATGAGGCCGGCCTGTAATTGTCATCATAGGTAGACCTCAACTAAGAGAGACAAAATGAGAAAACATATCTAGAAAATCACATTGTCTGATTTTTTTAAGAATTTATTTGCAAATTATGGTGGAAAATAAATATTTGGTCAATAACAACAGTTCATCTCAATACTTTGTTAGATATCCTTTGTTGGCAATGACAGAGGTCAAACATTTTCTGTAAGTGTTCACAAGGTTGTCACACACTGTTGCTGGTATGTTGGCCCATTCCTCCATGCAGATCTCCTCTAGAGCAGTGATGTTTTGGGGCTGTCGCTGGGCAACACGGACTTTCAACTCCCTCCAAAGGTTTTCTATGGGGTTGAGATCTGGAGACTGGCTAGGCCACTCCAGAACCTTGAAATGCTTCTTATGAAGCCGCTCCTTCGTTGCCCTGGCGGTGTGCTTGGGATCAATGTCATGCTGAAAGACCCAGCTACGTTTCATCTTCAATGCCCTTGTTGATGGAAGGAGGTTTGCACTCAAAATCTCACGATACATGGCCCCATTCATTCTTTCATGTACACAGATCAGTCATCCTGGTCCCTTTACAGAGAAACAGCCCCAAAGCATGATGTTGCCACCCCCATGCTTCACAGTAGGTATGGTGTTCTTTGGATGCAACTCAGCATTCACTCTCCTCCAAACACGACGAGTTGTGTTTCTACCAAACAGTTCTACTTTAGTTTCATCTGACCATATGACATTCTCCCAAAACTCTTCTGGAACATCCAAATGCTCTCTAGCAAACTTCAGACAGGCCCGGAAATGTACTGGCTTAAGCAGGGGGACACGTCTGGCACTGCAGGATCTGAGTCCCTGGCAGCGTAGTGTGTTACTGACGGTAGCCTTTGTTACGTTAGTCCCAGCTTGCAGATTCAGTCTTCCCAGCCTGGTGCAGGTCTACAATTTTGTTTCTGGTGTCCTTTCACAGCTCTTTGGTCTTCACCATAGTGAAGTTTGGAGTGTGACTGTTTGAGGTTTTGGACAGGTGTCTTTTATACTGATAACAATGTCAAACAGGAGCCATTACAACAGGTAATGAGTGGAGGACAGAGGAGCCTCTTAAAGAAGAAGTTACAGGTCTGTGAGAGCCAGAAATCTTGCTTGTTTGTAGGTGACCAAATACTTATTTTCCACCATAATTTGCAAATAAATTCTTAAAAAATCAGAAAATGTGATTTTCTAAATATGTTTTCTCATTTTTTCTCTCATAGTTGAGGTCTACCTATGATGACAATTACAGGCCTCTCTCATCTTTTTAAGTGGGAGAACTTGCACAATTGGTGGCTGACTAAATACTTTTTTTCCCCTTTGTATATATATATATATATATAGGGTGTGATATATAGTAAATGTGTGTATGTGTAGGTGCGTAGATATATATATATATATATATATATATATATATATATATATATATATATATATATATATATATCTGTGAAAATGTGAGTCACAGGCAGGGTGTTCATATGAGTTCCACACACATTTTATCACATTTAATACTTGGGATCTGAAGTAAACACCGGCTGTCTCACCTAATCTAACTTACAAGTGTTAGACAACTGCTTGGCTGTGGTTCAGTAAAGGACACCCACTGACTATACTGATTAAACAAAGCTGCATTGGGCTTATCTGGTGTTCAATGTTACAAAGTATGTCCTAGTTGCTGCTCAAGCTAGTACTCTTTTTCAATGCTTAAAGGGGTTGTCAGGGCTACAATTCTTTTCAACCATTTATTGAATGTCAGATAACGCTTTTCGTGGTTTAATTTGCACAGAGAAGTGCAGCCCTTCATCAGATCATAGACATATAAAACACAAACTGATATAGCACTGGTGCAATTCAATGGCTCCGATTTTAATTACTTATTTTGATATATGAATTTGGATATATCTTTTGTTAATTATATGCTAATGATGTGTGGGAGTTAATATGTTAATGTGTGGACATTATATGCTAATTATTTGTGGAAGTTAATGTAACCCCAACCAATCATGAGACTTTATCCAATATTGTTTTTTTTTTATAACAGTACTATGTCAATGTGTTTTTTTAATATTAACCCTTGACCGCCTGGTCTCTTGGACTTAAATGCTCCCAGCAACTGATAACTTGGGCTGTTATATCCTCCCACATCCTATCGTTCGCCACATGGTCCCTGTACTGGCGGTTTGACAGGTCCCATAGGCCGGGCTGTCCCTCCACCAGCTAGATCAGAGCCTCATTGTTTATGAGCGGAATCATTCGCCTCTGATCCACACTATTATACATGCGGAGACCGGACGCTAATGCCCGTGGTCAGTGCCCCATTTTGCCAGGCTATTTGTGGCAGGATATTTTGCAATGCTTTGGAATGCATTAGCATTGGAATGCATTACATTAGTTATCAGACCCCCTGGGTCAAGTTTAAATCACCCCCCTTTCCTTAGAGTACATATTAAAGTTACAAATTACTGTGAAATACATACACATTAGGTATCCCTGTGTCTGAAAACACCTGGTCTACAAACTTATAAAAATATTTTTTCCCATACAGTGAATGTTGTAGCAGGGAAATAATCAAAAGAGGCAAACCACCGTTTTTTCACTGTTTTGTCTCTGATAAAGATTTGAATAAAAAGTGATCAAAACAATACGCATTTCCCAAAATGGTATAATTAAAAAGCAAACCTGGCCCTGCAAAAAAAAAGACACCCTATGCATCCCCATACAGAAAAATGTAAAAGAAAAAAAAGTTATGGGGGTCAGAATATGGTGACTTTTAGAAAAAAAAAAGTTTTTGTTTTTTTGTTGTTTTTTTTTTAGATTTTTGTTAAGGGGTTAAAATTTAAATAGAACCATATAAATTTGTTATCCCCAGAATCATCATGCGCTGCCAGTAACATGAAGAACTAAAAATTCAAATCACCCCCCTTCCCTAGAAAACATATAAAACTCCAAAAAAAAGTTAAAACACAAATACACATTAGTGCCCAAAAATGCCTGGTCTATGGTGAAAGGAATAGGCATTTCCCAAAATGGTATAAATAAAAAGTACATTTGGCCAGTAAAAAATACTCCCTATGCATCCCCGTACATGGAAATAAAAAAAGGTAAGAGTGTCAGAACATGGTGACCCCAAGAAATTTTTTTTGCAAAGTTTTAGATTTTTTAAATGGGTTAAAACGTAAAAAATTTATGTAAATTTGGTATCCACAGAATCGTACCAATCCATAGAATACAGGTGACATGTCATTTTGACTGCATAGTGAATGCCGTAAAAACAAAGGCTTAAGAAAGTTGTGTAAATTCACTTTTTCTCCAATTCCACCCCATTCTGAATATTTTTCCATGTTCCCAGTACATCATACAAAATATTAAATGGTACCATTACGAGGTACAATTCATCCCACAACCATTAAACCCCCATTCAGCTCTGTGAACGGAGGGCGTGTTTGGTGTTTGGAGTTAGGAGTCAAAATGAAATTCTTAAAATGCTTGCGACGATAAGGGGCTAATAACGGATGAATGGGTGGGATAAAATAAAAAAAGAAGACCAAAGAAGTTCATCTGTTTTTTTAATTAAAAGTTGAATACAGGAGACAAGCTGATGCAAAATGGACAGACAGGCAGAAAACTAATGAAAAATAAGTGACACGCTGATGGAAAATAGACATTAAAAAATTGACAAATTCATCCATTTTTTGTTATGTGCATGTAGCCTAAGCATAAATTCACACAAATGTGATCCAAAATGGCGTTGAAAAATGTACATTTTTCATAGCCATTTTTCAAGCAAAGGACACCCTTTTCACACATCCCTCATTTGTTTGAATGTATTGAGGGATGAAAACGGACAAAAGTAGAATATGATCCTTGATGATCGGTCATGTGAATAGCCCCCATTTACATACAGTGAATTCAATGTAGCTGTGTGACAGCCATTAAAAAAATGTCCGTCTGAACGATTTTCATGTCAGTACAGTATTGATGCCGCAACCCAGTCGGAGGAGACCGGAGGATGGGAGTAGTAGTGGCGGATGCTGTGCCACCTAGCAGGCTGAGCACGCTCACCAACCACTCCAGTCCCACTCCTATGCTGGACAAAGTTGAGGGGGGTCCTGCAGCACTACCGGATGGTGATGGTAGTAACTCTTTCCCCCGGGGCACTTCCAGTTGGAGAGAGGACCTCTCCTCCCTGAGCCGGTGTGGTGTTGTTCGGAAGGGCTCTGATGATGAAGCAGGCACGACTCAGGAGTCAGCGGTGCAAGTAAACCAAACAGCCATTTATTTGGCAACAGGAATGCTAAAGCAACAGCAGCTTTCAAATGGGGGTAGTAGTCCTACAGTGTCCAACCCTCAGCCTTGGTTCTAGGAGGGTGCCCAGGGATGATACAGGCTCTGCAAGATGGCTTTCCTGTACTCCTCCTCTCTGCCTCTCCCAGCCAGGTACACTGGGGATGGAGTTACAGGGAGTCCTGACAGGAATCTGGTTACCTGTAAGCTAGGCCCGAATGAGTCTCTCCTGTCAGGGTCCTCTCCTGCTCCTCCTGGCACGGCACCAAATAAGTCCAGTAGCTTAGACATCTTCACTCCCTTGCTCTGGGCTGTCTTCAGATGAGCCTGGGGCTGATGATGTCCCTCCTGAGGCTGTGAAAGAGGCGGTTGGCCTTCAGTCCAGAGGGTGGTGGCAGGTCAGCCCTGCACACTTACTCAGGTCTACAGCATGCACTGAACTGAACTGACCAACCGTCACCAGGGAGATAATATCTCCCTACAACCACGCCCAGTGGCCTGTGATAGGCCAGGGCTGAACCAAGGCTGGGTTTTGAACATTGCAGGAGGAAAATGCCGAGGGAAAAAGCTGCTTACACATAACATATAACATTTAACATAGAACGGGACGTACTAACATCAAACCCAGAGGCACAAGAAACAAGCACAAAAAGCAGCAGCCTCTGGGATGCTGCATTGACAGTTTTATCTGGGCTTGTTTATCATTGGTTTAGAAAAACTATAAATGGGACATCAGTGTATGTCTGACATTTGCCTGATAACTAAACACCATCTGAGAAAAAGATTAACACAGTAGCTAATCTAAAGAAGTACTGATGTACAGATGTAGTACTTTCTTAGGACTTGCATGAAGGAGTTTTTTCTTCTATTCGAAAAGTAAACAAATATGACAGAAGGAATGACCTAGGTTGCACTGACTGCATCAGTCATTCTATCGCCACTTAAATTCGTTTCTCTTGTCCATTGATAGCCATTGTAACAACATGTGAACTCAGCTTCATTCCTAAAGATAAAAGTATGGAATGGAATAGTATACTATGCTATTCCATATTACTATATACTGTACATGCCAAAACAAATTGTGCGGAAAACCTATCTTTACAATGCTATTGACAACATGCCCCACTTTAGAACTAGGATATTCCGGTATATATATCACACAGAAACTATATATGAACAGGGCCTAAGCAATACTTATGAGGCAGTAGTTTACATAAAATATACAAATAGTGCAGTTTGTGATAAATATATATGATCAAAATATAATGAATATATTCTGCAATGCTCTGCTGGAAAAAGTACTGTGAAATAAATAGCATTATTTCTGTAAATGCAACAAGGGAGACCTCTGCTGGTTTAATTGTATAGTGTATGTTACTTTTAAAATTGTATTTCATATCATGAGAATATTCTACAAAAAAAAAAAAAATTAATTCACACTTTGTGCCTTTGTTGTACTTTTCTACTTCTGTGCACCTTTTTTTCTGAGGTGTATTTATATGTGTATATAAAAATATACACGATTTGTAGTAAATCTTGCACAAATTCACCCCAAAATAAAATTGTTATTCCACCGCTGTTAGATATTCTAGTTGTCCTTTACTCTACCCATGTCGTGGTGTGTATTTAAGCCTAAAAAGGACCCGAATGCTAGTGTGAACCTAGCGTCAGCAAATTCTCAGGAAGGAGATTTTCAGATACTCACAGGTGCATTAAATCATTGGCATGTAGCAAGATATATGCATCAGAGGAAGCAGAAGAGGTTTCTGATGGTTCATTGCATGACATATGTTCTATGCTTGTTATATAAGATTATTGCATTTATTTATTTGTTCAATTGACTTCCTAATAACAGTCTCAGGACTACTTTCCATGGTATGAACATGACAAAATTACATAATAAATGCATTACATAACATTCAGGTCTCCATTTAGAATGAAATCTTTCTTTTCTATTGCTATTTAAAGAAGGCAGACAGCAGACCATTGCACAATATTAGCTCTATGCAAGCAAACATTTTGCAATCTTTTTTACAGTGATTAAGTATTATACTATTGAGACATTAGTGCAGAAATGTCAGCCAATGTATACATCAGTAACAAGGAAACATACAAGACTGATGTCAGAAAAAGACCACATATTTACTTTTTAAAACTGTACCTGTTTTTTCATTTGACTTTTCAGAATAAACTACCATGTGTGTACATGAGATGTAACACCCTTTCTGGTTATTATATGACTTAGATTTTGTATTATTTCCACTTTCCTCCTCTGCATGCTGTGTCTCCAGTATTCATTCCTTTCTGAGCTGGTGGGTGAAGACCAGTTTCCATACACTGTACACAGTGAGCCCAGGGGTGATGAAGGAACATAAAAAACACTGTAACTTACCTCTCCTGCACTCCGGCAGGCTTCGGGCCTGTTTGGTGATGTCCCAGACATCAGCCGACGTCATTATGCATCGCGACGCCAGCCTGACTCACGCAAGATCTGGTACAAAATTGAAGATGGCCGAAGTAGCACACCAGAGTGCATCGGAGTCAGAAAGAGGTAAATAGCATTGTTTTTTATGTTTGTATCCTCCCTTGGGTCTCCGATCATTATACTCTGGGGACTGAAAAGACTCCAGAGTATAATAATTGTTCATGGGTGGTCCACAATGGGACATAATGCTGTGTGCAGGGGCCACTATGGGGCATACTACTGTGTGTAGGGGCCACTTCCATACCAGATGCTTTACCCCCCTTCCAGACCAGACACATTTTTGGGTTTTTTGTATGTGCGGTTTTGAGGGCTATAACATTTTTATTATTTACGTTATTCAACTAATTTCTACGTCTTTTTTCGGTGACACATAGGGCTTTATTTTTATGTTGTTTTTATTTTTCCATGTGTTTTCATTTTTTTTATATCCGGGAAAATATAAACAAAAGAGGAGGGAAAACGTGTCCGTTTTTCACTTTTAATTTTTTTTTTATTTAATAACACAAAGTGCTACTAAAAAACTTTTTAAAATAGTTTTTCCTCTCTGTGTGCAGCTGCTGATTTCTGCTTGGACTTACCAGTACGTCCTTGCAGAAATAGACAAACACTTGGACGTATATACTTTATGGGCGGTACGGAAGTGGTTAAACTGGTGTAAATGGTGATAAATCTGACTTTGCCCCCACCATGCCTCTCAACATGCCCCCTTTCAGGAAGACATTGACTTACAAAAAAAAGTGACTTTTCATGTCATGTACACCAGAAAACTGGTGTACAAGGAGGATAAATTGTCCCCGTTGTTTAGTTGCAGAGCAAAATACTATAATCTCAATTGATGATAAAACTGGTGATCATAAACGGGAAACAGATCAAGACACATCTTGTAGTAAAATGATCAGCACAGAAATAAGGCTGGGTATAGAGGACCCTGTATAGTCAGTGTGATGGCCACATTTCCTAGACTGCCTGTGGCTCAGGTAAACTGAACTCACTGCATCTTAGTGATCTATAATGCAGTGAGTCTCAGTCAGTCCGTGTATCTACTGTTCCAAACTCAAATTATGTTGTGAATACAGGACAGTAGTGCTGTGGTTGGACTGGAATTCACAGATCACTATGATGCATATGATTTCAGGTCAGCTGTGAGCGATTCTGTATGGCTGTGACATGAACCATGTTTGTCGGGCCATACATGTGTGAACTGGCCTGATGAGGGATTCATATACCTTGTCATCAGACTCCTATAAAAATGAATGCAATGAATGAGACATTTTTTAATTACTTATCCAATTTTATTATGCACACTCATAATCAAAATGATGTATTTTCTATTGTTATATAATGACAAATTAATTTACAATTTGATTTTATATTAGCTTTATGTTGTATAATGTTCACTAAATATACATTGTTCCTTTATTTGTTTTATATTCCATACATACAATCATATTTTTGAATCTCATCTTTCTGTAGTTTTTAAGTTGGTGCAACTTGATTGCGTTTAGCAGCAGTTTGGGTTTCCACTGGTCCAGCCATAGATAATACTTCTTCTTCTGGTTCAGATAAGTCAATGTGACCACAGGTCAAGAGCTCAACAGCACAGCAGTGGAACTGAAGAGAAAAACAATGTTATATTTGGTTTTATCTATTTAATATTAACCTTAATTTTCTATCTGAAGATTAATTTTTGGAAAGGTCAGTCACATTTTCTAATATTCCCTTGCTGGTTGAATTGCTTTTATTGGGAGCAGCATTATTGGAAGAGAGATGAGGACAGCCAAGGGGAAAGTGCCAGACTGCTAGTTACCATAGATTATGGAGTGCAGTCAGTGTTACCAAACTGACTATTTCTTTTTTATTAGCAAATTTGTTGCAGAAGTTTCTGCAACTGCAAATCAGTTCTATTAATCTAAATGGGGATATTTCTACACTATATGCATGGATTTTCTAAAACCCCATTCAGATTTATAGGATTTTCACAGAAATATCTGCAACAATTCTGCCACTTGTGAACATCAAAAAGATATTCCCGTCTCAGACATTTATGGCATGTTCACAGGATATGCCATTAATGCCCAACAGAAGAAAGTCCCACCAAACCTGCTTGGCTATTTTCAAAATCCATTTGTTTTCTAATAATGAAAATGAAAATAAACCTAGTAAAAGTCCTTCATGGCAATTACCTGTCTGTTTAGAAAGATATAGATGATTGGATTGTAGATAGGACTTGTCTTAGCAAAATATGTTGGTAGAGTTGCAGCAAGAGGAGAAATGTAGAAGGTTGGTTTAATGACGACAATAAGAGCAAACACTGTATATGGCAGCCAACATATAAGGAAGGCAATCACCATGAAAAGCACCATCACTACTACTCTTAGCTCTTCTTCTTGGTTTGTTTTGCCCCCTTGCTCTTCAATTTTCCTGTTCAGCTAAGGAAACAAACACAATAATCAGAACGATATATGCATTTCTACCTGTTGCCATAGCAATATAACAAAGTGTTACAATTATTCATTAAAGCTCTTGAATATCACAAATTAATAATGACTTTTTATGTCTGTAAAAAGTATTTGTATATACATCACATTTCGATGTCAGAACCTAAAAAGATGTCCATTATGGCTGTCATAGATGGCTACTGTAGCCTATTCCTTCTTCTGTATTAATCACTGACTGACATACCATGCTTCTACTTCTTTAAGAAAAAAAACTTCCTCAGTAGTACAAATGTACACATCAGTGTGTAGTATGCTGTACATTCCTGCCCCCCAAACTATGGGTATAACTAGCAGTGGCATTACTAAAGTCTTGTGGGCCCCATTGCAAACTTTTGTCCAAGGTCCCCTACCCCCTCCCTACAGCGAATTCTTGATAGTGATTTGTTACACCATTGCATAAAATGTATAATAAATGTTGGAAATTTTGGCACATAGCCATTGCGTGCGTTCTTGATAGTGATGGTTACGGGTGCTGCAGCGGTATCTCAGATACTTGAAAGGGATACAACTATAGTACCCACAACTGTGGTTATCAAGAATACGGTCTGTGAGCAGTGCAGCGCCCAGCAGTTAAACAATACTGGGAGCTGCATGCTGTGGGAAACAGCTGATCTGCAGGGTCCTAGCAATCTAAGAGATGTAAGGCAGCACTGCAGCACTTTCCTCTCCGCTTGCTTCGTGCGGAAACTGAGCGGAAACCACACGGACCCATTATAGTCTATGGGGTCCGCGGGTTTCCCAGGTAAACCGCTTTGTATGCGTATAGGTTTCTGTTGGGGGGGTCCCCAAGCGGACTCCCCCAAATGGAAACCCAAACGCAAATGTGAACCGAGCCTAAGAGATCAGTGAGGTCCGACAACCAGGGCCCCTGCTGATCAACTCTTTGAAAATACTGTGGTGCTTTTGTGACCACTGTGACTCCTTCACTATTTACATTGCACAGTATGTTTTATAATCACCATGCAATGCTATTACAGCCTCTAATAATAGTGCACTGGTGCTATAAAAAGGATGACACATGATGTGAATAGTGAAGGTGCCCAGTATAGTATGAATAGTGAAGGTACACAGTATAGTATGCTCCACAGTGGCCTCACACAGTATTATATGCTCCACAGTGGCCTCACACAGTATAGTATGCTCCACAGTGGCCCCCACACAGCATAATATGCACTACAGCGGCCTCCACACAGTATAATATGCTCCCCAGTAGCCCCTACACAATATAATATGTTCCACAGTGACCCCACACAGTATAATATGCTCCACAGTGGCCCACACACAGTATAATATGCTCCCCACAGTGACCCCACACAGTATAAAATGCTCCAATGAGCCCCCCTAGAGTTGGTGCTATTATTATACTCTGGGGTCTCCTCAGACACAAGAATATAATAAGTAGAGGTCCAGGGGAGGTGATTAAAAACAACAAACACTTATACATATTGTATGTTTTTATATATATTTTTGACTGTGCTAATTTATAATGTCATGAAATTTATTGTTAAGATTTCTGAGGATTATTCTGTCCAATATTTAGGTATGGTCTGGTTTGTTTATTTTGAAGCAGTCATTTGATTTTGCACCAGGTGTTTTAGGGTGTGTTCAAGTTTCTCTTGGGTTATATATTTATTTAACTGTATGCTATGAGTAAGGGGCGTTCATGCTCATAAACGTGTAAGATCGTTGTTTTTACATGTGTGTGAATTTTAGTTTGGACTTTTTAATTATGGATTAAAAGTTACATTTTAATTGTAGATAGTCGTGGATGCTGGAATTTTTCACCTTGCCTCACCTCTCCGAGGCAACCTCGCTCCGTCTGGCTCTCTTCCGCATCTTCTTTAGTCCTCTTCTGCCTGGTGACGCACCCCTGACATCATTGCTGGGGCCTGTGATTGGGCGGTGCGCTGACGTAATTACACTGACCATTATGTGACCTCAGTCACAGGCTGGAAGAGCCCCGGAGGGGATGCAGAGGACTGTTAGAAGCCCAGGAGAAGTAAGTGTAAGTATTTTTTATTTTTAATCGCCTCTCCTGGGCTGGCATCTACTAGTAGATATGCCCCTTTCCATTAACAATATGTATAGCGGTTGGGGAACCAGGTTTTCTCCAAACGCTATCATGGTGGTCTGGGGCCCCGGCCATTTCCAGCTGGTCATGGGCCCCGTACCCCTCCAGCGTTCTCACCCCCTGTGATCGCGATTGTTATGCCATGGATAACTAGCCTATATGCTGTCTGTGGTTAAAAGTGAAATGTCTGCACCTACACCATACTGCATATTACCATTGCAAAAAAATTCTGGAAAAAATTCTGGAAAAATGCAGAAGTTTTTGCATTTTGCTGGTCTGGAGCATTCTAGCATGTGTAAACACAATACCAAGGAGAAAAGACACCAGAAATAGTCTTAGAGAACCAAATGTTGTAGCCCATCAATCTTGGTTATAAGTAGAGATGGGTGAACCTCTTAAGATTCATTTCAGGTGGTTCAGGACCAAAATTTGTTATGGGTGAAACAAGTTTGATACGACCCACAGTTTAAATTGGCTTAAGACATAATCAATGACACTGTCAGGGCTCATATCTATCCAATTTCTAGCTCTCTAAGGCAAACACAGCCGAAGTTATGTCAAATTTAAAGTGACATGTATGTCTAACCATACACACTGCTCTGCCACTCACTTTAATGCATTACATATTTACAGACCTGTTGTTATTTGGGAGAGAAATTTGTGGCTGTGTGCCTAGTTGAAAAGTGATGAAGAACTGTAATTTCAAAAAAAAATCCCTTTATGGGAGCAGATATGAAATAAAAATGGTTTTAGATTTGATGTCAAGACTATGGCACCAACAGTGTGATATAGTGGAATGTGATGGACTAGGCCACAGGACATGTCTGGCTGAGTGGTGGCAGTGGTGGTAGCTGTGGCAACATGACTGTCCGGCAGTAAAGTATGGATTAATAGTGTGGATGAGGCCGCAGGACATGTCTGGCTGAGTGGTGGCAGTGATAGTACCTGTGGCAGTACAGTCCCCCCTTAATTAACAGATTTTATTTAGATTAGAGCAGGCTGCAAGACTATTGATTGGCTAAGCCACAAAAAAAAAAAAAAAAAACACTTAAGAAACACATATTTTCAGATTGGCAGGCTCCATCATACAATATATTGGTTGAGCAAATAAAAACAAAAAACTCTTACACAATGGAGATTGTTTCGGATTAGCGCAGACGGAATCGTTGATTGTAATGTCAATCTGTATTCCCTTAGTCCTGACAGCAGCACAATATGGGGTATCTCTGCCCCTGTGTGTTGTTTTAGGACAGGTGGAACCTTTAATTAGCACCAAAAAGGTGCTTCCTGCTGGCCCTATAAGAGGGCACCAGACACCTCCTTCCACTGTGTAAATTATAAAGTAACAGGAAACAAGCTTCTAGGGAGGGAAGCCTTGTGCTGCTGTCAGGACTAAGGGAATACAGATTGACATTACAATCAACGATTCCCCTTACGTCCGACAGCAGCACAATATGGGGAGATAGCAAGTAATTCCCCCAAGGAGGGTTTGCTCGCCTTACAACGTCAAGGACTGTCTAACCAAAGGCAGTTATCTAGGAACTGCGGATGTCTAATGATAATGTTTAACAAAAAGGTCAACTGAGATGACCATGATGCAGCCGCACAAATCTGGTCCAATGGTAAGGACTGATACTCAGCCCAAGAAGTCGACACAGTCCTGGTCGAGTGGCCGTAGAAAAGACTGGAGGGAGTAACTCCTAAATAAGAAAGGAAGACTTAATTGTCTCCTTGATCCATGTGGATAGAGTAAGCTTGGAAGCCTTGAGGCCTCTGTTTTTACCCTGCATGTTGATTAGTAGGTTTTCGGCCTTCCTAAACGGTTGAGTGCAGGATAGGTAAATCCGCAGACACCTTACCACAACTAAGGTGTGGAGTTTTTTCTTCCTCCTCAGAGGTTGGAGTGGGGAAAAACACAGGTAACAAAATTAGCTGATTGCTATTATAGCACGAGGGGACCTTAGGGTTAAACCCAGGCAAAAACCTAAGGTGCACCCTATCTGCAAAAAACAAAATGTACGGTTCTCTAGAAGAGAGCCTGGAGTTCCCCTACTCTTTTGGCAGATATAATAGCCAGCAAAAGTGGTTTTGTAGGCTAAATATTTTAACTCCGTAGTCTCCAAGGGTTCAAATGGAGGACCACACAGGCCTGCAAGGACTACCGCAAGGTCCCACCGGGGAACCAGAGATGACACCGAGGGCTTTAGCCTCATTGCCCCTTTAAGGAACCTTGCAACCAGAGGATCCTGAGACAGACGTCTGTTCAAATGAGCGGAGAGGGCCGCAATCTGCACCTTCAAAGTGGCAGGGGCAAGGCCCTTATCCAAACCGTCCTGAAGAAAATTTTAAATATCAGCCGTTGAAGGCTCTAGATTATTATTACCCTTCTTGGAGCACCACTCCATGAAAATCTTGGCTGTCCTCTGGTAGTTCTTATTGGTAGAATCTGCTCTTGCAGAAGAAAGGGTCTTCAGGATAGCCTCTGACAGTCCTCTATCCTGCTGTAGGGACTGCTCGACCTCCAGGCTGTCAGGTTGAATCTCCAGAGATCATGGCACTTCAGAGATCCTTGGGAAACCAGGTTCTTTATGGGGGGAAGCCTCCAATATAGCCCTTGACTCATCTCCATGAGTTGGGAAAAACCAAGCTCTTTTTGGCCAGAGTGGAATGATGGCTATTACAGAGACTTGGTCCTGTCTGGTTTTAATCAATACCTTCAGTATCATTGGAATTGGAGGGAAGATGTATGCCAGCCTGGACCTCCAAGGGATGGACAGGGCATCCACTGCCAAGGGATTGTCCTCCTGGTAAAGGGAACAGAACGTCTCCACCTTGGTGTTGAGTCGGGTTGCCCTGAGGTCTATTTCCGGGAGACCGTATTTCAGGATAATCTGATGAAAGAACTCTGGATTGAGTGATCATTCTCCTGATACGGCATGAGCCCGACTCAACCAATCCACTACTATGTTCAGGGAGCCCTTGATGTGAACTGCGGATAAATGGGTTAGATTTTTCTCTGCCCATGTAAATATCAGATCTGCCTCCCAGGGGAGGGTTGGTGATCTGGTGCCTCCCTGTCTGTTCACGTACAGCACTGTGGTCATATTGTGTGACCGGATCTTGACTGCTCTTCCCTTGAGAAGAGGTGAGAAATGGAGTAAGGCACTATATACAGTTCTGAGCTGCTTCCAGTTGGACGAGGTCCTCCTTTCTGGAGCGCTCCAAACTCCCTTTATGGAGTTTTCGTCCGAATGGGCTCCCCATCCCGTAAGGATGCATCTGTAGTCAACAGGGTCCAAGATGGTTGGACCGTGGACCTTCCGTCTTTCAGGCTTGTAACCACCAGTTGAGAGAAAAGACGGGTCCTGGGGGAGAGTCGAATCTTCTTGCTGAGTGTAAGAAGGGTGCGATCCCAAGCCTCTAGTAATTCTCTCTGGAGGGGACTTAAGTGCCACAAGACCCCTGGGACTGCCTCCACTGAGGAAGACGTCAAGCCCAGGATCTTCATCAATGTTCTGATGGAGGCTATCGGCTTTTTAAAGAAGTGCCGGACTAGCACGACCAGATTTTCCTTCCTTGCTGGTGTCAAGGAGATTTGCAGGTGGACAATCTAGGAAGTAGCGGAGGAACTTCCTTTGGTTGAAGGGATCGTTTTTTACTTCTCCCAGTTTATAAGCCATCCCAGACTCTGAGGCAGGGAAACGGCTGTCTGTAGGTACTGGAGCAGAACAGACTCTGACTGGGCCTTTAACAACCAGTCGTCTAGATAAAGCACCAAGAATATCCCCTGAAGCCTGAGGGCGGCCGCTATAGGGCCCACTACCTTGTAAAGGTGTGGGGAGCAGAGGAGATCCCGAAGGGTAGTGCTGTGAATTGAAAATGCTTCGTGTGGCCGGAAACTACTACGGCAATCCTTAGAACCCTTCTGTGTGGAGGGTAAATAGGTATATGTAAATAAGCATCTTTTAGATCCAAAGTCACAAAAACATCGCCTTGGAGGAGAAAGGTGATAAACAGACTTTATGGTTTTCATACGGAAAACGCTTCTTTTTGATGAAGCGGTTGAGGAACCATAAGTCTATGATCATTCTCCACTTGTCTGCTGGTTTTGGCACTAGGAAGACGGGGAGAATAGACACTGGATCCTTCTTCTAGAGAAGGGACTTCCTCCAGGGCTCCCTTGTGAATGTACTCTCGGATGGAGCATTCCAATGTGATCTGCTGCATCGTAGGGAGGCTGCGCGTTAACACAAACCGATCCTAAGGAGGATGGAGGAACTCTATTGCATATCCTCTTTGGATTACCTGCAGGACCCATAGGTCTCGAATCTTTTCCTGCCAACAGTGAGAAAGTGGGAGAAACGGCCCCCGACAGGAATCTCGGCCACAGGAAGACTGTTTCTGAGGTCAAAAGCTACTTTTGGCTTCTCTTTATCATCAGACTTCGGGGATCTCGGCCAGCGCCTCTAGAGGAATATCTAGAGCCTCTCTGGGACTGCCGTCCACGACGAGGCGGATAGCCTCTACCACGGCCAGGGTCAGACCTACCTCTAAAGCCCTCTAGGATCTCGTCTAGGGCACTGCCAAAGACTCTACCTGGCTCAAGGGGCAATGCGCACAAATTATTTTTTAAGGGGAAATCAGCTCTCCAGGGTTTTAACCATAGAGGTCCTGAGGCTGCAGTGGTAAGTGCCATGGATTTGGCCGCCAGCCTTAATTGATGGTGGAAGGCATCTGCTAAAAATTCAGCTGCCAGGGAAACCGAGCCTAGAAACCCCAGCAGCTCGTCTCTGGAGACTCCAGAGACGATGTCCCTCTCAAGCTAGACCAGGTCAGTACAATATTTGGCTGACACTTCACAAGATGCAACCGCCACAGCAGTCTGGGCCGAGGCAGCCGAATAAACCTTGAGCTTTTTTTTTTTTTTTTTGGTATTGTCGATGCGCCTGTCCAAGGCGTCGCGCAAATCTGCTCCATCATCTGATGGTACCATAGTGCGGGGGGACAATTTGGCCACCGCCATATCCACCTTGGGAGGAGGACCCATTTGATCCCATTGAGCAACTGGGAATAAAGCTCCGAACCTCCTAGGAACCACAAGAGGTTGTTCAGAATATCTCCACTCTGAGGACATTAACTTTGTAATGTCTGGTACACTTGGAGGACCCTAGGCCCTCTATAGGTGGACATGGAGGCTTCCCCATCAACATCACGGTCCTTTGACCGGATGGACTTCAGCAGCCGGCTTAATTTTTCAAGTGGGAAGCACGGTCTGCTGGAATCTTCAGTGGAATCGTCAGATGAGAGTGTCTCGTCCACTATTTGATCTTCATGAGAGATCCTGTAAGGAGGATTATGTCTCAATCCGCGGTCTCTTGGCAATCTGGCGATGGAAAAATAACGGATCTCCTTAAGAGACTCCTCCATATAGTCCTTTACCCAGGTGAGAACCTCTTTTATGGAAGGTTCTTCCGGCAGAGGCCCGCGAAATTGGCGACAATGGATAAAATCATAGCCGTCAGGTAAAGGGGTATTACAGTCCAATACGCTAGGTGTTAACGTTTAGAGGACTTTTTCCTCCTAAACTCATCGCCGTTACCCGATGCAGAAGATGATATCTGAACATCCACATGACAAGGAAGATTGCCAAGCATCGCATAAGAAAAAAAACAAGGGGTACCTTTTTTTTTTTTTTTTAAATCGGTCATCGCAAACCGCAGCAGAGGAGCTAGAGAGCTCAACAAGTAAAGGCCTAATGGCCCTTTAATGTAATCTAGCAGCAAGGGAAGGAGCCAAACAAAGAAAAAAACATTCATACAGCACCAAAAGGGTCAAACACCATAATGTAACATAGAGAAGCATAAGCCTAAGCCAGAGGCTCAAAATACAAGCAGCAAAAATCAATTCCATATTTTGCCTTTCAATTTTCAATATTCAAACTTACCGCACTTTTTCCGGAAAAACCGGAAGTAGGCCGCGGTGGTGCGTAAAGGCTTCCTTCCCCCGGGAACACGGGACCAGAGAAACGTTCCGGCTGAAGAGGTTCCCCGCTTACTTCCGGGATCCCGCTGCCTGAAGTGCGATGAACCGGACACGTGCTGCGCTGCGGAGGAACAGGCCCCAAAGGACCGGAGCTTACTTTCCCAGAAGAAAAGCATCGGAATGGACCGAGGTACCCCCTAAAGGGAAGCCAGAGGTAAATAAAAACCCCTAGCAACGGGAGGTCACGAGAGACCTCCGTCCACCTGTCCCACACAGGACAGAAAAAGACACAGTGGAGGGAGGTCTCTGGTGCCCTCTTAT